>JAHDVE020011696.1:0-96346 GCA_022606495.2 Halesus radiatus
GAATACGTAGCCCTCTTATAGAGTACCATGACGTTCGCATAACTGATCTTGTTCAGACACTGTCCCGCGATGTGGCAGCCTACCTTTGCATTATTTACCCTTTCTGTTAGTTCGTCCATCTAAAAGTTGAACAATATCGGAGACATGCGTGCAAAGATTCAAAAAGACCATCTTTCCACCATATGACCAAAGAGCAATTTAATTATTGCATCTCCAGAGTTTGCCCTTCTTTCCAAGCCTTGTCAGACTTTCGACCTCTTGATAACGTTATTCAGGCTACAAAACTTCGCCGTTACAAATTATTTAGTGTGTTTCATTATTTTCAGAGGACCACGCGAGGGGACTAAGTATTTTTACCGTCATGACCGGAGTGGGGGGTTTCCTCGGGTATGTGATTGGAGGCATCGATTGGAATGGCCTTATCATTGGTAAATACATATTTCGAATATAATATATTACAAACTAGCAGATGTGTGCCCGACCTTGCCGGGGAATGGTTTGGACTAATGTTTTGTGGTTGTGAATTCTAGTAAAGTGGAATAATTATTGGATTCAAATATATATTTTTTAAGAAATTAAAATAAGTTTAGGAGACGACATTAATTAAGTAATTAATAGTAATAATAATACACAGTAAATATACCTTTTTAAGATTGGTATTCACATTGTGGCGTCATTATTAATAAATTAATGAAAATACTTTGTAAACACCGCTTTTTTAATTTATAAATATCAACATGTTTCGAGCTCATTAAGAGACATAAAGAATACTAAAATAATAATAATGTCAAATATAGACAAAGTTATATTTAATTTGCAAATCTGCGCAACGACCAACAGAACAACTATATTACATAAATATACTACAATAGTACCCGGCCTTGCTCAGGATTATTTATTTTTTTCAAATAAAGTTACGAAATTGTGAATTCTTGGTTGTCGTTTGGGTGCCAAAATAGATTTGACAGCGAAAGTAACGCCTTGTGACGACTATTGCTATCTCTAAACAAAGAAACATCCTTTTGAATATTTAATTTCATTCCAAACATTTATTTTTTCAAAATACATCTAAATAATAAAGTTCTTATGTAGGTACCTACTTGTGTTCTTCATTTTGAAAATATTCTTGTTAAACGAAGCTTCTTCTTTTTAATATGTAATCTGTGGCTAACCAGAGTGGTATATCTATAGGCTAACCTTAATACAACATGGCGGGTTAAATTTTTTCATACTATTTTTAAAACTTTATAACAACAGTTTTACATATTGGATTTCATTCAAACTACTCTCTAAACCTTTCCGGCACTAATAAGAACAAACTGTGCTATTTTCAGCGGAACCGGTCGAGTAATTTTCAAGAAAATCGAGAACAGACAGACAGACAAACATTCATTTTTATATATAAATATGGGTTTTTACAGATATTTACACTTCAAATGAGAATAGTCCATCCATAAGCTCTATCAAGCCTAAAAAATGCTGGTGGAAAAAATGGTAAAATTGTGTTTTTAAATCAGTGTTCAGGCACGGAAACTTGTGTTTAAACTAGTCTAGTCATAACTAGGCAAATGAACATTTGTGCGCAGCCCATTGTTGATGGAAGTCATCGTTCATTTTCAGGAACACAAACCTTAGTGTTTTAGACCGTTAAGGCATGTGAACATTTGTGCGCAGCCCATTGTTGATGGAAGTCATCGTTCATTTTCAGGAACACAGACCTTAGTGTTTTAGACCGTTAAGGCATGTGAACATTTATGTTTAGTTACTGAAATATTCCAGGAAGATATCTGGGCGGGAACATCAAGACCGTGTTCACGATGATCATGGTCATCTTCATCCTCTGCATCGTCATCACGCTGTCCAGCTTCCGGGAGATTCCGCTTCCGGTCATACGGGAAGAGGAACGCCGGAACAAGGAAACGGAAAATGTAAATATACATAAATACTCTAACCAATAAACCAACGCACAATATGATAATAAGATTGACAAGACGTTCTACTCCGCATACGATTAGATCATCAGCGTTACAAGCTCGGGGAGTCCTGGCCACGGTTGGGCATTTTGAAAAAGTAACTCTTGTTACGTAATTTCCACACTGCATCACTTGAAACTCACCTATGACGTATCCCAAACATCTTTTTGTTTTTTCTTCAAAGGATCGGTATTCGCTTTGCGGCGTCATTATTAATAAATTATTAAATATCAACATGTTTCGAAATCAACAACTTTCCTCATCAGGAATATGTAGAATACTAAAAAGTAATAATGTCAAGTATAGACAAATGATAAACGTAGAACACAATAATGTAAGAACAGACAAATTATAATCATAAACAAAAAGTGATTAAAGTAGGTAAGCAATTAATCAAAAATATTATAAAATATTGAATAAGAAATTTATCTTAGAAATTAACAAACAAATTATTTTTATTAAAATATAAATAAAAACACCAAAATAACAAAGCATAAAAGTAAAAAGTATATTAAAAACATGTGAAAATAAATTCAAGAGATAACTGTTTAAAAAATATATTTGATTATTAATAATATTTAATTAACTATTATTTCTAATTTCTAAAATTTGAAATTTATCTATTAATTGTAAACCGGTTGTATTCGTATGTAAAAAAATTAAACCTTTTTTTATGTCAAAAGAACGATTTCTTTCCAACCTTTTGGCTATTTTTCCCCTCCAATTCTCACACTCAATACTAGTAATAACTAATATGTGGACATTTACAAATAAAATTTAAAAGGTACATATGCACTAGAATAGATAATATTAAAAGAAACAATGTAATTTGACGCTTTTATCCAGAGATAAATAATTTCAAATACCCCCCTAGCTTTGCTCGATGAAAAAAACCGTACTAATGCATGCCTATACTGTAACATTGATGTGCCAAATACTCGTATGTCAACAACATCCAAGTATTTGTTCTCCGGATATTGAATCCATCGCAAAGAGGAATAATATTGCGACGCTGAAGTTGAATTGTCACAATAAAATGGTAGGTACTGTCTTGTCCTACCAGGTACATGCAAAGCAATCAAATATAGCAGTTCAAGGGTATAAAACATTCAATTAACAATCTTAAATAAACATGTTAAATCGCAAATACGTTCAGATAATATTTCTAAATTTAATGCACAAAGTAGATAATCGTAGTCCATACATTTTCCAGGAATACCCATTCTAAAATTTACGTATCTTAAGAATTTGCGTTGGATTCTTTCAATAGAGTGAGAATGAACTTGATAATTCGGAGACCAAACTGTGGAATTGTATTCGATATGACTCCTCACTAGTGACATATACTATGTTTTATAGTATTGATATTATTGAATGAAGAATGTGAATGGAAGAAGAAGCCGGGGACGCCCGAGGAAGACGCGGCACGATCAAGTGAATCAAATACTTGAGTCGGGCCATGTCAGAAGTCGGAATAATAGAAGAGAATGTATGAATGTGAATGATGCAAGAAGTGTATGCCAAGATCGAGTTGTTTGGCGGTCCGTCCTCTCTGCCTACCCCTGCAGGGAAACGGCGTGATGGTTAGTTAGTTAGTTAGTTTATTGAAGACACTTGATTATCTTAAAATAAAGCCCAACATTTTTTAAGTTTTATTGGATATGGCTTCTACATGTTTAAAAAAATTGAATTTCTTATCAAACCATATACCCAAGTCATTAATTTCCGAGACAATAATTATAATAATGATAGTATGTCGAAGGAGACCAGCTCCGCGTGTTTCGAATAAATGTTGTCGTATGAGGCATCAACATGCAGAAAGTTTTATTGTGAACGTAATTTTTTTTTTAAATTTCAGCTCACAGTCCCAGAAGTGATTGTCTCAAACCTCCACATAACAACGGACTCAAAACTGGATACACTTCTCAAGTCCAAGGAAGAGGCCGACAAAGGGGACCCGAAGGATGAACTTTTGGAAGTTAAGAAAGACAAAATGCTGACCTTTTCGGAATACTTCAAGTCCCTGACATCAATGCCCAACTCTTTGAAGATACTTTTCCTGACGAACCTGTTGGTTTGGATGTCCCACCTGAGTTACTCCCTCTACTTTACGGATTTTGTGGGAGAGTGCGTGTTTGGCGGTGACCCAACTGTGAGTATTTATTTATTATATTACAGACGCCCTATATGGCCTTTTACATATTTAGTTAATTACAATAGTTACACAGGTGCAAACAGTAGGTGCAGAGATTAAATAGATAGCCTTCGTGAAATACAACAACTAAATATTTCATTTCTTTCACGAACAAATACAGGAATAACATAGTGTAAGTAGCATTCCAAGTAATTAGCTACAGAGGCGAATATTCAAAACATACCTCACATTTACTGATACTTATACTCTAGACACATATCTTAATAATTGTTGAGGATGTATGCAAAAATCGTCTGTTTGTATTTGTATTCCCAGCAGTTGAACATATTTACTATGTGTGAAAAAGTATTACCTTCTGCGTGAAGTCTAGGTATAAGTGAATTTTTGAATGACTCAGTCCTGAAATTATTGTTAGAATTGAATAAAAATGCATATCCAGTAGTTCTTGTTGGAATATTAAATTTAATTAAGCTGACTATATCAGGGCTGTCTGTCGGGTCAGGAACAAGTCTTCTATCAGAGAGTTTTAATAATTTTAGTTCTTTCATTAAGTAATTGTAATTGTTTTTTGTTGTTGTTTATTTCTAAAGTTTCTAAAGCGCACAATTTAAAATATGTAATCATATTTCTGTCTTTGAATTTGAACAAGTCTTCTATCTGAGAGTTTTAATAATTTTAGCTCTTTCATTACGTAATAGTAATTTTCAGTTTCCATATGTCATATTTATGTTGAACTTTTTCAATGGAATCGGACTGAATTTTATAGTGAGGGGACCGTCTAGAAAAATTATATTCGACTTGACTACGAACTAAGAAGAGTATAATAATTTTAGTGTTGAAATATTCCTGAAGTCTCTGGCATTTCGAAGAATGAAGCCGAGCATTTTGTGTTAGAAAATTTAGTTTAGAATCGAAAGTATAATAAAATCAACCTCTCCTTTGATAAACTACAATATAATTAGTTTAATATATTGTAATATATTTTATTAAAGTTAGCGCAAGCTATCCCGACTTGACCTAACAAAGGTGGCGTTGGCAATATGATTCAACAGCTTCATCTGGACTCCGAGAAGCGTGCGACGGACACGCTAGCCAAGTACAAGCAATAGTTGAACACGAATGGAAATGTCCGAATACATACTATAGTAACAAATGATTACATACACTTTCTTTTGACCTTTTGATGGCCTAATATTTATTTGCTATTTAGGAACGTGTGCAGTGCGCTGTGATGAAGCTAATAACGCTTGGTTTGTTGAACCGTTGTTTTGATTTGTTGTTTTCTTCTTGAAGCGATTTATTGGACACGAGGGTAAATAAAATATGCTAAAAATTCGTCTGTTAAAACAGAGGAACATTGGAATCTATCACATGGACTACCCGCTTTGTAATATTAATTACATACAATGGTAATTTGTACCCGCTAAGCCAATGCAAGTAGCTTCTCCGCAGGTGTATAATTCAACAATGTTATATAATACAGCAATAGGTAAATATAAATAATCATACAAATAGTAGTGTAATAATAGAAAATAGTATTGGTACATGCATGTTGTGATCAATATACACAAGTTGATAAAAAATATGGAAACAGCATAACAGTTTTGTTACAGTAATAACAGACTCCAATTACACAATAGCGATTAAATGATATTATCGAAATATAAGCAATTATTAAAAGAATTGAGTAATTCAAAAAAATTATTACAGTCTTTTTACAGTGAGAATAGACAATATAATAGCAGCACTTACTTCAGCACAAAATCGAGAGTTTTTAGAGGCACAACTGCGGTCAACAACTTTACTTGGAACTATTGGGGTGTAATAGTACTTAAATTACAGACTTTAACCAGCGATTGTTATCTGAATTTATTTGTATTTAAAAATATAGATGTCATTTTTGTTCAAATATCAACAAAAAAATCACATTTCTTCAAAATGTCGGCACTGGCCAGCCGGTTATTACAAGATCTCTGGCCGATCACTCCTCGCTCCGTCCCTTACTGTCCAATGCTGCCAGAACTTTACTCTCTGTGACTGTACTTTGTCAGGCAATGCCGGGGACGCCAGAGCTGGACTTGTACAACCAGGGAGTGCGCTACGGGTGCTGGGGGCTGGCCCTGTACTGTTTGGCCTGCGCGGCTTACTCCACCATCATAGATTGGCTAATCAAAGTATACAGGTAATGTCAGCAAACATTGCATATAATACGTCCAAATCAATTGTTATGATTTTCAAATGTAAAAACGGAATTACGCAAGCATCCTCAGTATGGCTAGATGGAAGGAAAATGAATGTTGTTCGTAGCGTCAAATACTTGCGACATATTATCACAGACGACCTGAAGGACATTGAGGATATGTAGAGAGAAGGAAGAGCGATATTCGTTAGAGCAGGTATGTTGTTAAGGCGTTTTTACCTTGTCAAATGTCAAAAAATACTGTTCAATAAATTCTGCACATCTCTGTATAGGTCAGAATTGTGAGTGAATTACACTGCATCCCAATGCTAAAAGATAAAGGTCACCCACAATAATGCATATCGCCAACTATTCCGTCTACCGAGATACTGCAGCTACAGAAATATTCCTGGAAGGACGAGTGCACTCTTTCAGGGCACTTCTCCGCCACCGCATGGGAAGTCTATGGTGCAGAGTACGCCAATCCAAGAATACCATCATTACTGCCACGGCAGCAAGGATGGAGTCTCCCTTGATGGTTCTTTAGAGACGGAAACCGTCAAATATCCACCATAAAATTGTTCATTTTTTTCTCTCTTAGAGATTGAACTTATTTTGCATATTTTACTAAGTAACATTTTGTTCGATTTATTTTTTCTTCCTCTTATTTTACGTACCTATTGTTATTTATTTGTTAGTATTATTATCACTTATGGTATGCATTGCATTTCACTACCCCTGCATACCTTCTGGAATAACGAACTATTGCTATTATTGCAATCTAAGCACAATACCGTAAGATGTCTCTCTTCCGCCTTGTACGTAAATCATACAAATACCAGTTACTCTGAGCAGACAAATAAGGAGCCCCGGTTCACTTGATTTCCTGTGTCAATAATGACGTCCTAACTTAAATACCAGTACTTTTCTTTCTAAAGTTTGCTTTAAAAGTTTACATTTTTCAAAGGTCGCCAAAACGCTCCAAATCTATGCCCGATCGGTTTTGAGGTGAAAATTTCAAATTTCAAAACAAGGATGAGCTTTACCGTACATAATTTTATATTCTTGACATGATGGGGTCATTGGGGTTCAGTAGAAACAGGTAACTTCGTTGAGTGTCAAGTATTTTATTAATTCATAATCTAAAATACATTCTTAACTGGTAGGTATTGTGGGTGTCACTTAATTACGCGAACTGTTTTTAAGGGTAATCTGCACACGGTCCAGTGTGGAGATTACCAGTCGTCTCGATGTTGGTGTTGGAAGCCTCAGAGAGCAGGTGGTACTTCCGGTAGGGGGAGGTTTTGGTGCTGGGCGGACACGCGTTTCGGCTTTCACTTGACGACCGGTTTCAGGCGGTTCAAGAGGATGATCAGCAGGATGCCAAAGGCGCTCGACTGCTGTCCGGTGGTGATTCCTGCGGTGGTGGATATGTGCCTTGATGGGATCACGGCGCTGGAAGGCAGGAGGCGAAGGGCACTCGACTGCACTCGAACGGTGGGCGTTGGGGTTCGGCGGTTCCTGCCGAGTTTTCCCGCAGCGTCTCAGGCTGGGGATGCAAGCGGCCTGCTTGCTTTGTAGGAGACGGGAGTCTCGACTACGACCACTGGCCGGACGGTCTCTACTGACTCATCTCTGTCCACTACTGACTTTGCTTCGGCCAAAGTCCCCCTTTTTAATCACATCCGAACTATTCTTCGGGTTCCTTCGTGAACTCCGAACTGTGGCTCGGTGTATTTTAATTAGTTCGCTGTTAATCCCCGTAACTGCCTTCTTCTGGCGACTGCGAAATTCCCGGGATTTAAAGCCGGGCGTTTGTAAATTACCCTCAGGTAGACAGACCTCGGGTACCGTATTATGGATTAGCATAAATCGGTGTTTCCCGCACTTATGGCTTGTATCATTCTATTCATAGTAAACCATAAATAAACATGAGTAATAAAAAAATTAATCATTGAAGAAAATGGTAAAGTGGTTGTCCCGGAAAGACAAAGGTCCTGGGTTCGAGTCCCAGATGCGACTGATATCTTTTTTTTTTTTCTGTTGTTTTTTTCGGTTTCATGTTTCATTTAGGTTATGTTAATATTATCTTCTTCAATGATTAAATATTACAATGAGGTTTTTAAAACATCAATAAAAAAATTAAATAAGTAATAAAATTACGTACCTTTTTAGAACCTTTAACTGAAGGAATAATAATAGTATTGAGCATTAATATCATCATAATATCCGTATTGATAATTAGTTTGGTCATGAATACTCTAATTTCTTTCATTAATAATAATAGTTGTTTATATTGAACAACAATTATATAGTTTAAATTCAACCAAATTATGTTTAAATTTCGACAAAACTAAAAAAAATACACATTTAAATTACAAAATCGAAAATTTAAAAAATTAAAAATTTCCATACTAATCTAAAAACAGAATGCGCACGCGACGTCAGATGTTCCAAATGCAATGGTACCAACATAACAAGGTGTTTTGATGAGATGATTTTTTATTCACTTTTCAATAACGATTTATAAATTCTAAGTAATAAAAGTTATATATTCTTAATTGGCGTTTGCTGATCTATATGAATAAATATTTAAAAGCCGTTATATTTTTCACTTGAGTTCCTTATTACCCGGATAGAAGTTACAGATAAAGTATTCGTGGTATTTCTTGAGTTAGCAACCTGCAAAGTGTATAATTTTGGGTCGTAAATAACTACCTACTTTGATGTTCAATTTTCAGAGCCAAAGCAGTATTCATTGGGGGGCTGTTATTTTTCTCCGGAGGAATGGCAACACTGGCGCTGGTCAGGACTAAACTGGCAGTGCTTATTCTCAGCACCAGTGCTGGGGTGGCCTACAGCACCCTGTCTACTATTCCCTATCTCATCCTGGCACAATACCACACTAAAGGAAAAGTAAGTTACAGACGAAACGCAAAAATAATATACTCGTTCCTCTCTATTCGTTTCCTCATTGCTGAGGATCTTGACCTCCATTCCAATTTCCCCGGTGGACATGACTCCCCACTCCTCGCGATCATGTGCTGCCCCGGACGCGTATTTGCGTTTGCGTGTTCATTAGATGCATATGCCGTTCCGAAATCAACACGGGTTCGTTGTGCGATATTTGTCTACAAAACCGTGTTAATTATATTTCTTAATTTCTCAATAAAAAGCTTACATGAAACATGTTTTTTATAACCTTCAAAACGTTTTTTTTATATATATATATATATAAATACTTTTGATACTTTCTGCTATATGGACACATCATTTAAATTAAAATAGGTTATAATTAAACAGCTTCTTAAGTTGGATACGAAACAGATTGATAGGCTAGTTTTTTTTTAAAGAACCCAATTTAAGAATCTATTATATATTTAATACAACGTATCATATTAATTATTCGTTTTTATCACTTTGAATTAATTTACTTTCGCTTACTGAACACGCAAACGTAAACCTTTTGGCGTTCAACTGAACATGGGTTTGTAGACAGATATCGCACAACAAACCCGTGTTCATTTCGGGACCGCATATGTGTCTACTGAACACGCAAACGGAAATATGCGCCCCGGACACCGACGTTCAGGACGCCTGTGATATTTGATCAGTCCAACGCATCGGTGAACTTCCTCTGCTTTTCTTGCTTTCCACATTGCCAGTGACCCGTGAGTTTCTCCAAAGTGTCCAAAATATCCCAAGATACTATTAATGGCTTTGTTATTATTAAATTATCATGCTTGACAGCATCGAGCCAAAATCTTTACTTGTAGAAAGAAGGGGTCTTAGCTTAAATTTACTTGAACGATTGAAAATTAATAAACGAACGAATGATCCTAATATAACATTAATTAATAAAGTTAGGAAAATTATTTATTTCCCACTTCTCAATATGTACACGAGTAACATATTTAAATAAGTCAATACCATTCACGTCATTATAAAAAATTAAGAAAGCATTGCCATTTAATATGGGGGAAACAGGTTTCAACTGTAAGTACGTCACAGAACAGAGAATCTACTATCACAATTACTATCAAAAATTATCGATGTTGTTCTTATAATTGAGTCCCTACCTCAATATCAAAAGGTATCAAATGACCATTTACATTTTGTTTTAATCATGAATGCAAATATGTTCGCTATGACTTCTATGTGGAAAATATAACTTCTTTTTTTTTAAATAATAGATTAAAAAATCAAAATCATATTTTCAATATAGAAATTATCATAGCGAACACAGTTGCTCTCAAATTAAAAGAAAACGGCTTAAATGTTCGTTAAATACCTTTTAATATGAAGGTACTCAACTATTATTAGGCAAATTATTATACGAATTATATTCATAGCAAACAAAGTAATAAAATGACGTTACCTACTTAGAAACTTGAAACTCAACCAACCAAAAAGGACGTTTTATTTGTTGACGTTAACTCATTTAATGTAAATTATTTACTATTTCAACATATAAAATTATATATAATAAACGTCATATTCTCAAAATCGATGTTTACTGTTCTACATATATGAATATATTATTTTTAAAACATTATATTTTTCACCGGAGTTCCATATTATCGATTTATTTGATATTCATTATTTATTTATGGCACAAAATATGCCATTCACATAAATGTAACAAAACTATAAAACAACAATAACGAAGAAACAAAAAAAGGTTAACTAATTTAAAATAAACAACAACAAAAAAGTTTAACTAATATAAAATAAACAATTAAAAAGTGTAAAAATGAATATAGTACATATACAAATGTGAAACTAATTATCATTATTAACTAATTATGACTAAAACTAATTATAATACATATAAGGTGAGAAAGTAATAAAATGATAATAGTCGAATTTATAGTTATGTCTGTCAAATACATAATGTAAAATAATAAAATACTTTTTAAATATGATAATTTTCCGAGGAACCGGTTCCAAAAATAACCAGTTCCTTGAGAACTTATAAACCGGCCGTCGACGGTTTCAATGACGGCAAAGTCACCGGGACAAAGTAACTGGGACAGGATTAGCGACCATCTCTACTTATCGCCATGAACTCTGAGCAAGACATCGCTATCTTTATCTTTGTCAAAGAGTGAAGCTGTCACTGCTTTGCCGGGTTTTAAATTTTAACTTGACAATAATAATATTTCGCTATATTTCCGAAGTTATGTATTCCAACTAGATTTTGGAGACCTTACTAGAAGTTTAGAAAAGCATTACAACTATAATAAAACCAAAGTTTCTGTGATTCGTATACTATAAAATATCGTCTGAAGTTATTTTTTCGTATTGTCAAAAATAATAAGTGACAATGTTATGATCAAACACGTGCTAAACAATCATATTTCTGTTATCGTTACTCAATGAATTAGATTGGAAACGACTTTTGAGCTTGCCATCGATCAAGGACAAAATTATATTTATAATTAGTTTTTGAAACCAAACCTAAACGTCAGTGTCGCGATTTTCTTATATGATTTTTGTTATTGCACAAAAATAGTGGCATACCGACATAGAACTGAAAAGGGTATTGTTTTTCGCCAATAAGTGTGAAGAAGTTTCGTGTTGGAAGTAGTTTTAAAGTGATATTTAACAATGTCTTCTCCACCAAAGAAGAAGAAAGCAGAAAAGTTCCAGTTGGACAGTCTGGAGAAGGCGGTGATTCGCCGGTGCGTTCACCAATTTCACATAGATTATAAAACTTCTCCGACTATTACTCTGAAGAAGATCCACCAAGTTCTAATACGCCGCATCAAATTTGGCGGAGATAAGGCTTCTCTACGAAGGATTTTGCACTCTCTCGGATTCCGGTGGAAAAAAACAGAAGATTATAAGAAAATGCTCATAGAAAAAGATAGCATCAGAGCTAAACGACCCGGGTATTTAAACGAAATAGCTAATTACAGAGCAGAAGGTCGACCAATTGTTTTTACTGTTGAAACTTTTATCGATAATCCAGATTTTAAGCTTCCCACCATATCTGAAGACAATGAAACCTTAGAAGTTGTATTGGAATATGAAGAGCCCGGTGAGGTTGTTAAGGAAATACAACCAGATAAAACTAGTACAGCAAAGTTAGAAGAAGCTCGCAAGGCCGTTCTAGCTATGCTAGAATCTTCCGGAGAAATCAGCGATGTTAAATTGGAAGAAATTGAAAGAACGGGGGAAGCTACAGCTCAATTAGAGGAGAGTGATAAAAGCAATGAACTTAAACCTGGAAGCATCGGTGAATGTAGAATCCTCAGCGAAGCCCCACAATCAGAAGCCATCAAAACCACTGATACTGTTTTAAAGAATTGTGAGAAAGTCAGTGAAGCTAAATTAGAAACCTCAGCTCTTGAAATTCCTTTGGACATGTTAGAAAAAAGTGAAAGGAACTGCGAAGCCATGCTAGAAGAATATGATAAGCGTAATAGAGATACGGCGGAAATGCCCGGCGAAATGTCTTTCGAAGCCATGTTAGCGGAAACCAGTGGGAATGTTATTGAAGCTGCGCCTGAAACCAAGTCGGAAGATTCTGTTAAAAGCAATGACAGTGAAGAAGATGCCTTAGAAAAAATCATCAAATTCACCCTAGAAAAGATTAGCAAGCCCATTGCGTGTACTTCCAGAGAAACTGGGGAAACCATCCAGTGTACCTCTAAGGAGACCGGAGAACCCTTTGTCTGTACTTCCACGAAGATGTGCAAGAGCGAGAGCATCTCCAAGGAAACTGGCGAGCCCATCGAATCCACCTCCGCAGACTGTGCTCCACCAACATCGACACCGATGCCCCGTGTTACGACCACCCATTCTTCGCCAAAAAATACTGATAAAATCATTGAAGCTGCTTTGGAAGAAATTTTTAAAGAAAATGAAGCGATCCAAGAAGATAGTGTCGTACGAGAAAGTCCTAAAACGGAAGAAATTAGTTTACCAGTTGAAGCCAAATCAGAAGAAAGAGATGAAACACAAAAATCCGATACAATCCTACAAAACACATCTCGAGAAACTGATAAAAGTACTGAGATAAAAGATGAAGCCGTTAAAGCTACTTCTACATCAGCCGACACTGATAAAGCAAGCGCTGACCCGATTTCTAAGATTTCACGCTTAAATGTCGTTGTAGCAGTGGGAGAAGATATGTACTCTCCAAACAGCCTCCTGATATACGAAGCCAAACCGAAAGCTAACGGAAGCTACAAAACATCTACCAAAACCTACGAGAAATGGCTGAACAAGAAATTGCTACCCAAACTGCAACCGAGATCTGTTATTGTCGTAGACATGGATTCCGCTCATAACAAAGAAACCAACTGTGTTCCATCGTGGTATACATCCACTAAAGCTGCCATGGAAGGCTGGCTAACCAAAAACAACATATCTTTTGTTCCTGAAATGTGCCGAGCCGAATTATTTCAACTTATTCGAATGAACAAAAAGGATCACGTAAAAGAGTACCTTTTAGACAAGGTGCTACAAGAAAACGGACATATCGTACTGCGAAGGCTCTCCAACCACCAAGATTTGAACCCTCTTGAAGCAATTTGGTCCAAAGTCCAGGCGAACATTTCTCCCAAACTCGTTAACAATTTTAACACAAAAAGCATAAGGGGTGTTTTGAACGAGGCCATCAAAGCAATGGTGAAAAAACACTGGGCGGACGAATCTGCAAGTGTTAAAGGACGCGAAGAGAAATACATGGAATTTGAGTATATCATGGACGACATAACAGACGAAATAGCGTTACTAGACGAAGATCAATCTGAGAACTTTTCACATTCTGACAGCAGTTCGGATACGGATATGTTCTGCGAACTGGATAGTGACGATGATTGGGGTGATATAGATTCCAGCAGCACCGCCAGCGGCTCCTCCTATACCTCCTGGGATGACATCAGCGACGAGGGACCTAAAAGCACAGAGCATTTGGATCCCTCCGATGACTTTTTTACATTTTAAACAAACGTGAGTGTTGTCGGTTCTGCTCTTACATGTCGTGGTCTTTTGCATTCTTCAATAATAAATTACCAGAGCATGTTTTCATTTACTGCTATTGGTCGCGTAATTAGTGTTAATACGAATAGCGCATTCTCACGATTGTGTGGATCGGTGCAAAAGGGGACAGCAAGTTTAGTGTAAACGTTGATGGAATTTGTTCCAGTTTTCAGAAGACAAGGAGGGAGCCGAGCCGCCACCCGCCAGAGGTCTCGGTATGGACATGGCCATTATCGGATCCACCATATTCCTGGCCCAGCTGTCTCTCTCGCTGGTCCTCGGCTGGCTGATAGAGTTGGCGGGAGGCGCTTGCGTGGTCATCTGGACGGCGGCCATCTTGTCAGCACTCTCCGCCATTGCCGCCACACAAGTCACCTACCTAGATCTATAAAAACACTGCTTTGTGCTATAATGCACCTACCGTGACGAATCAGATAAAGAACACTAAAGTTGTGTACCTATTATTCGTACTCCATGCTTATGTTACATTACTGGATTTTATTTGAATAATGACTTGTATATTTTTATAATAATGAATTGTGCCTAATGCTACTGTTGCTAATGTTTTGAAGTGCATCGTGCTATAAAGCACCCGAGCTCGAGATATTTCAAACTCGATCGCATTCGATGCCCATCGAATCGACGATCAGTGCCATTTTGAATTTTGAACATTTAAACAGTGTCCGTTAAATGCCGATTAATTACTGACAAGCTTAACAAAGTGACCCTTATGCTAGAAAACTGGTTATAATTTGATCAAAATTTGAAAAAATTTGAACGGCATTTAACTGGGGCAGTTGAAAAATTCTAAATGGCGCTGGTTGTCGATTTGATAGTCACCTGACTGTCTACCTTATTTACTTATCTGTGGTTAATAATTAAATGTGTTCTGTGTTGTGATACTTTAACCTATGATATATATCTTATACATATGTGTATTGTTGTGCCTGCTCCCGGAAGTTGGACATGGTCAGTTTGGATGCAGCTGCTCTGTTTTGCTCTAAGCAGTGTTATATCACTATAACTTACGAGTTACTGTCAAAATGACCAATCAGCGCAATTTTGTTTTTTTTTTACGTTTGTAATGTCCCCGATTTTAGGTGTGTTTCAGCTTTCGATCAAATTGTGATCAGCAGACAGAAATACCAATGTGACAGTTGTGCTTTTCTGCTGATCACAATTTGTTCAAAAGCTCAAACGGACCAAGAATCGTGCATTTAACGGGGACCCTTCAAATGTCAAACAAATTGGCATTGACTAGCCATTTGATGACAATGATACATTTGAATTTGTGCAAAACACCCCAACCTGAACCTTCTACAGTTTTTCACATCAACTTGCACTGTTGCAACTTTGCAGGTGGCCTGAAGAGAAACAAATATTTTTTACTGGCTCTCTTCAAAAGTACAAACATAAACCGATACAAATGGGAAAACAAAAATGATGCATGGAGCATTATTCTCAGGTTTTAGGCGTTCGTGGACCTCGACAAGCTATAAAAAGGCCCAATAGTTCAGTATTGGGATCCATTGTCACCAGTTTAATTAAGCAGTGTTGTCAGCATTGCGGGGAATCCCCATTACATACTGTATTTTAATAATTTCCTTATATTCATACTGATGGCCGATGGCATGCAATGAATAAATTGAAATGACGATTATATCATAATTTTAGCAAGATTTCCAGCTGTCCCGAGCCAGCGGAACTGGCATCTCCGTTTGGAGGATGTTGTGGAACTGAAAGGAAGATGTAAGATGATATTTTGTATGCCACACTTTTTATCAATATCCTACCAAAGTAGCATACATAATTAAATCTTAACGCTATATTATTGTATTTTGAAGTATTGTGTGATGACATTCCATCATTCCGTGGTGAATTCAACTTGTGTATTGCAATTAATTTAACATGATAATTTTAACATACTGAAACTGCGCTCAAACTGTTGTACTTTTTAATTTTATATTAATTAATTTGTTGCTTGTTAAGTTTTAGATATTGTAACTTATGCTTTTTGTTACGAAATATTATATACGTAAGTAAGACTAGTTTCATTTCAAATTGGTAAAGTAGTTTTGTTTTTGTATAAAGTTTTCATTGGATAAGTCGGTAATTTTATAAGTTAATTTTCTATAATTTAATTACATTCTGTAAAAATATTTTACAATGTGTGCCAAATAAATTATGTTAGTTTTTGTACAATACATGATATTTTATTGAATACTTAGTGTTGGATAAGGGAAAAGGGAGGGAAAGTCGGGGGGAAACAAAGAGGGAGGGAAAACAGATATGGGGAGAAAAGAACTGCGGACAGCAAAAATGAGGGAAAGTAAAATAGAATGCGAAGGAAAGTAGGATGAGAAACGTATGGAAAGTAAAGAGGGAGAAAAGGGTGACATGATGGGGTCATTGGGGTTCAGTAGAAAACAGGTAACTTAGTTGAGTGTCAAGTTTTTTATTAATTCACAATGTAAAACACATTCTTTACTGGCAGGTATTATGGGTATCACTTAATTACACGAACTGTGTCTGCGGGTAATCTGAACACGGTCCAGTGGGGAGATTATCAGTCGTCTCGATGTTGGTGTTGGAAGTCTCGATGAGCAGGTGGTTCTTCCGGTAGGGGGAGGTTTTGGTGCCGGGCGGACACGCGGTTGGGCTTCCGCTTGACGTCCGGTTTCAGATTGTTCAAGAGAATGATCAGCAGGATGCCAGGGGCGCTCGACTGCTGTCTGGTGGTGATTCCTACGGCTGTGGGTATACGCTTTGAAGGGATCCCGGCGCCGGAGGGCAGGAGGCGAAAGGCACTCGAACGGTGGGCGTTGAGATTCAGCGCATCCTGCCGAGTCTTCCCGCAGCGTCTCAGGCTGGGGATGCAAGCGGCCTGCTGGCTTTGTAGGAGACGGGAGTCTCGACTACGACCACTAGCTGGACGGTCTCTACTGTCTCGTCTCTGTCCACTACTGATTTTGCTTCGGCCAAAATCTGCCCTTTTACCAGGGGTGTTAGTTGAAGTTTGCCGGTTTTTTCAATAAAGAAAACGCTTAATTCTCAAGGGAATCTCAAATTTTTTTATTCAAAGTATTGACCATCGGATTCTATACATTTTGCCCATCTTTGAGGCAAATCATGGATACCATTCCAAAAAAAAAAATTCTCTTTCGAGGCAAACCATTCGACGAGCCATTTTTCGACTTTTTCAAAATTGGCGAAGCGCTGCTCTGCGAGTGAGTGTCCCATCGATGCGAAAAGGTGATAGTCGGACGGGGCAAGGTCTGGAGAGTACGGCGGGTGCGATAATATTTCCCAATTCAATGCTTTGAGAGTGTTCTTCACTACTTTAGCTGTATGAGGCGGTTTGGCAGTTTTCGATTTGTCTCGTTCATTTGGTGTGGTACTCATTTTCCATACTTTTGGATCTTTCCCATGGCTTTTAAACGTTGGGAAATTGCTCCTCGGGTCACATTAAGTGTTTGGGCCAATTGTTGTTGCGATTGGGTTGGGTCTTCATCCAATAACGCCTGCAATTCCTCGTCTTCGAACTTTTTCGTTGCACCAGGATGTTCATTGTCTGTTGAATCGAAATCTCCACTTTTAAATTGACGAAACCATGTCTCACATGTTCTAATCACTGGAGGATGTTCACCATAAGTTTCTACCAGCAACCGATGAGCTTCAACTGCTTTTTTCTTTTGATGAAATAAGAAAAGCAACGAATGCCGCAAATGCGATTTACTTGGAACGAAACTCGACATATTCACTGAGGTAACCAACTATGACACTATTATTTTGGCAGAATGTAACTTGTGTATTTTTGAAGGTTAATGTCCATAGAAAAATATGACATAGATGCCAAATCGTAGAAATGTATACATATCTCTAGCGACATCTATGAGTAAAACCGGCAAACTTCAACTAACACCCCTGGTACATAATCTCAGTAAATTGTATACAAGGCATACTGGTATTATACAAGTAGCAACAAAGCTTTACGTTTAAATGCAGCTTCATTGATGCTAAATATGTCTATATCCGAAGTGATTCTATTTAACAGCAAGATTGCCCTCCCCACCACCATGACCATTGGCAAGTTGGTCCTGCAGGCCGGGAGATAAAACAGTCTATGCTGTCGGTGACGGAGATAACCATCGGGAACATAGAAATGAATGCTCTCCATGATAGCTGAATTTTCGAACCATCCGCGAATCAGTCTGAAGAAATGTGTCACAATGTGTACATCCCTTCTGACCCGCAGATGGTTCATTCCGAGCATACCTAAGAGAAAGAGAAAGTTGGTAGGATAGAGCCACGGGTAGTAGCCATACTCCCTCAAATAAAGAAATCTTAAAAAAAGACGAGACACCGCTGTGCATAGATGCAATTTGTAGTACGATGCGTAAATAATGTTGATGGCATGCTTTGTGCTCACAGTTTTATATTAAAATAATTTTAAATAAGGACAATAGGCGGTTTCTTTCACCTCCTGATAAAAAAGGTTTATTCAGATACAAGGTTGAGTCAGAACAGCCACTGAGGAAAAAATTCCAGTGTGAAAACAATAAATTAAATTGTAAATGTTTTTCAAATCATAAAAAAATATATAAATACACCTGCCCGCATCCTACGTAACTTTCTGTTAAATTACTTTGTATCACCAAACACAATGAAGTATTACTGAGTTTTATATATAATCGGCTATAAATTTAATTAAAATTTCAGGCTGGCCTCTGTGGCTCGATATCGGGAGCCATTGCTGGCGCCCTGACCACCCCCCTGGACGTGGCGAAGACGAGGATAATGCTCGCTCCGGCGTCCGCCAAGCCCTCTAGCGTAAGAAGAACCCTCGCCGCGGTGTTTGCAGAGCGCGGCTTGCGGGGTCTGTTTGCCGGCCTGCTCCCGCGTATCACGAGCTTTGCGCTCGGTGGAGCCATCTTCCTGGGTGCCTACGACTATGCGACGGCACAGTGCGACGCCTGGTTTGCCCAGGCGAATACATCGTAATTGCACGCACATCCAAGGTAGGAATCTGCTCATGCTTTGCTTCAGACTGAATTTTGGAAGCAGCCACCGCCGGAAATGTTTTTTAAGTTATGGATTTTCTGCCATTGAAACTGACATTGTACATAATGCATTTATTGTCATTGTTTGCTGTTGAATTTTACTAATGTAGTCTAAACACTGTGTGAAATCAGTTGACTGGGAATCTACAGACAGTATTAATTTAAAAATCCAGTCAAGTTTTGTTTCTCTATTGTTCTACCAAAGAAGTAGATTAGTGAGATTCTGCTTTGTTAATTTACTATTATTTATATTGCAATTTGGTTCTATTGTCATTCATACTACAGTATGGATTTATTGTCATTCATACTACAATATTTATTGTCATTCATACTACAATATTTATTGTCATTCATACTACAATATTTATTGTCATTCATACTACAATATTTATTGTCATTCATACTACAATATGGATTTATTGTCATTCATACTACAATATGGATTTATTGTCATTCATACTACAATATGGATTTATTGTCATTCATACTACAATATTGATTTATTGTCATTCATACTACAGTATGGATTTATTGTCATTCATACTACAATATGGATTTATTGTCATTCATACTACAGTATGGATTTATTGTCATTCATACTACAATATGGATTTATTGTCATATATAGTCAAAGTACAGAAGTAAAACAAAGTATGTACATGTAAATTGAAAGAGAACAATATTATTATTTTGAAATGCGTACAAATGGAGGTATTTTTTGCAGTCTAGTTATGCCCATTCTTGAGCAGATGCCTTTATCTACGATTACAATACTTGTTATTAACCTTTGCCACACTGATGTAAACAATATGACAAAGGTGCGCTGCACCATTTTCGAACACCATAACTTAATCTTAATTATTGATTTATCATAGTCTCCATAAAACGGTTACATTATTCACCAAAATATTACAGAGATGAAATTAATCCCCAATATGATGCACTTTTAGCCAATTGTACGGATACGTCATGTGACAGGTTAGTGCGAGTGATAGAACTGCAATTAGTAGCTTCTCGCCCATCCGCCTTACTCACAACGTTGCCTTTGTAAACAGTTGCCATGTGTCAAGTGCATAGTGCAACTCTTTGTTATATTGATTTCCTTTAACAGCTCTTTTTCTATTTCTAATGCGACGTTTCTCTTGATTCTAAATGCTGTCCATTTTTGCTATTGTGAGAAATCACCAACCGTACCTACTGAGAATACTTGCCTGCCTCGCTTAAGTCCATTAATGTGTTCTTCGGGTCGTGTATAATGGTGTCCCTTTTTATTTATTTTTTCTATGATACCAAATAGCCCATCTGAAAGAATATTCGAGTGCTCCGTAACAGAAACGATGAGTTTGTTCATCTTTTGTTGTCTAGTCAGCGTCGGTAGATAGCCACTTGGAACACATGCCTAAGATAACGGTGTTTTTCTTTTGACCAGTGAATAAATACATTTTTAATAATTTCTGGGTGGTGATCCCCTGTAATCATAACGCGGTACAGGGGATCAAGTTTACAAAAAGGACGGCACGAGAGTCGTGCCGTCCTTTTTATAAAGTCTAACCCAACCTCCAGTTATCTTCTGCTTTAAGGCCAGCAGTAGTGTTTTCTTAATAAAGCTGAAAGGGATGAAAGTCCGTCTTCGCCTACTGTGCTACGGTTGTATGTTTTAATTCTTTCCACTGTGGAAAATGATCATTCGGCTGAAGCACTTGTTGCGGGAATGGTTAAGATAAGATTCATCAAACTATACACTTTCGGAAGAACATCTTTTAAGTCATTCTTGGTCAAAAATATTAATTCATTTCCATCAGGTTTCGCAAATGAAATTCTGATGAGGAATAAATATAAACAAAATACTCTCAGTAATATTTTTGTAACCATTTCAAATAATTTTCCGGGAAACATTTTGTAAATCATTGAATTTTTAAACATCTAAGAATACCACGAATACCATATTTTCTATGTCTGCAAATCGGTCTTGGGTATGTCTTGTCAAAATGTCAATTATTGCAATGTACTCTCTATTGTAAATAATTTTTGTCATCTTCCTTTTGGGTGAATGTCGGAAAAGTCATTTTCCGTTTAAAGTTAACCAAAATGAATCAATCTCTCCAATGATCGACAATATCCATGTTTTTCAGTTTAGCATTTCACACCACCTGAAATTAATTCACACAATCCAATCGATCAATATTGATATTAATACCAATGTTTTTATTACATGGGTTAATTTTATTTTTTTCAAATAAGACATACAATGAAGTTGCACTCCCACGAGTTATCGATCAAACTCATTATGGTACTCTTACTTATTGGTGTATAATAATTGGTTTTACAAAGTTTTCAAAGCAAATATGTATACTATATAAATAAAAAACTGTATGTAACCAATATAAAAATAACATTAACAAAGGTACATGCTCGAAATATACAGATACAATTAAAAAATTACGTAAAAATACACAACAATATTCTACAAGAGAGAAAAAGTTATATCTATATCGGAATCTACAAAGTTTAGTAGGACGGCCATCAGAAGAATTTATTATTATTTATTAACAGAACATTACTCGATATTGAGATTACACTTTACAAACCAGGGGCCTGAGTCTATATGTTTTGCGTCAGCCTGACGCACGTTAAATCGGCAATAAACAACCATTTTAACAGTTTCACAAACGTGCTAGTCCATATCGCGCCAACAAGCTAAAGGTGCGTTTACGTTAAGAGAAAAATCAATGACGCAAATGAAAGAGACGACGCCGCGTTAACCCCGTAACGAGCGTCACGAGCACTACTGACAGCAGCTGCTAGCCGTCAAACTTCTAAATGTCATCGTAAAAATCAAAATAAATACGATAAAAGGTAGTAGCGAAACCTGGTCGGCAAAAGTATATATCAAATAAAAGTGATGTAAACATTAGTTGCATAATATATTATGTACTGTTATTATATAATTTATTACGTGCATATTTCAGATTTCATGAGAAATTTCCATTTCCTGGCGTAGTAGGGTGTATTGACGGAACACACAGCAATCGTATCACCAAGTACACATTAAGAGATTTATTTTAATAGGAAAGGTTTTCATTCCATGAATGCCATTATGGTAATAAGTTGTTCATTTTTTTTTTTTTTTTTATATATAATTTAATTACAAATCAGCTTCATACCAATAATTATTATGCTATTTATATTGCACAACAGATTTGTGACTCAAATCTTAAAATTTTGGCTGTGCAAAATATGGAGGAGCTTCACACGATGCACATATTTGGCAGATGATGGCCATTAAGACATATATCGAAGAAATTCGCAACCAAGAAACTCTGGTTGTTAGATAAATTTCATGCGTATTTTGAACAGAGAAATTTAATATATAGGGTCCGCCAAATAACTTTTTTTTTTGAAAATGCTATAAAAAAAAACTACTGAATATTTTCTCAAATTTCTTTTTTTATTTATAAGTACAATCCTTCCGGTTAATAATGGAAAATAATTTCATTCAAACGGCTGCCTCGGCTGGCCATGCAGTAGCCTACACGATCGGTCCAATTTTTAAGCACATTGTCGATTGTGTGCAGCTGTATTTCACCAATGGCTTCACGAATATTGTCCTTTAAAGCGTCAATTGTCTCTGGCTTGTCGGCGTAACATTTATCTTTGAGGGCACCCCACAAATAATAGTCCAACGGTGTCAAATCGCAGCTCCGAGGTGGCCAAACGACATCAGCTCTGCGGCTGATAATGCGATCTTCAAAAACAGGGCGCAAAACATCGAGTGTAGCTTCGGCTGTGTGGCACGTAGCGCCGTCCTGTTGAAACCAAATGTTGCCAATATCCTCCTCTTCAATTTTTGTGAACAAAAATTCGTTCAACATGGCCCGATAACGATCGCTATTGACTGTAACGGCCACTCCTTGCTCATTTTCAAAGAAAAATGGCCCAATTATGCCTCTGGACCAAAATCCGCACCAAACAGTGACTCGTTTTGGGTGTACCGGCTTTTCAATGTATGCGTGCGGGTTTTCTGTGCCCCAAATACGACAATTTTGCTTGTTTACATACCCGCCAAGATCAAAATGAGCTTCATCCGAAAAGATGATTTTTTTGGCAAAATCGGCATCTTCTGTAAGTCGATCGCAGGCCCACTCAGCGAAGCGAAAACGCATTGGATGGTCAGTTGGCTTCAACTCCTGAACCAATTGGACTTTGTATGGCGTCATACCAAGGTCTTTATGCAAAATTCGTCTCAGTGATGTCTCCGAAATGTTCAATTGTTGAGAACGACGGTGAATTGATGTTGATGGCGCTTCACGCACACTTTCTGCCACAGCATCGATATTCTCGGGTGTACGCACTGTTTTTGGCTTTTCACGCTTTGGTTTATCGATGAGGATGCCAGTTTCTTTCACTTTTTTCACAAGATAACGAACATACGGAGCTGACGGTGCTTCTCTTCTTCCAAAAACCGTACGCAATTTTCGCACACATTCTGCAACATTACCATGATTTTCAAAGTAATGTCGCAATATTTCCCAGCGTTGTTCAAGCGTATACACAACCATATTCGCTCAGCGGAAGGATAAAACTAATTATCTGTCAAATCAGACATGAGCTAAGTGTTACCATTCACGAAATAAGCACTAGTTGAAAAAAAAAACTTTAGATGGCGGACCCTTTATATGTTGTTTATATTAAAAACATGTGTTTGTTTCAAAAGACTCGGCATTTCCTCTCAGGCCTTACATGATGACGCCAATATTAAATGCAGTTCCGGGTTCGCAAGCATTTAGTTACACCAATATGCATTGCAAGGCCCGCAACTGCATAGAACGTTGCTTCGGTCTTCTGAAGGCAAGATGGCTCTGTCTCCTGAAACATCGGGTTCTTCACTATACGCCCGAAATGGCTGTGAAAATAGTGAATGCTTGTGTTGTTCTGCACAATATTGGCATCGTTACAAGAATGCCAGAACCAGCAGAGCAACATGTAGAAGGCGATATGGGAGAAGTTGATGCAGAACTACATTTAGATCATAATCATGATACTCTTCAGCAAGGCCGACAAACGCAGCGTGAACTCGTTGAAAACCTGTAATATGTGCATTATCTTTCTACTAAATACTAACTTCTTAAACATTCAGTCACTAGTTTTTCTAGTAACATGTTTCTCCTTTCGTATGCATTGTTCCGCCTCTCATCCGATATCTATCTTCTTTCGTCCAGGTCGATCCGCCTCTCCTCTATCATCACTCTCCTCTCATCCAAGTGTAAGAAGCGCTCTTCTATAGAGAGCGCTCCTCTTCTTTTAGCTAAAACAAAAAAAATCAATTAATATTTTTTGTTAAAAACTTTACGCTTATTATTTGTCAGATACAATTCACTCGTTCACATGTGTAGAACAAGTCTGGGACGCCCGAGGAAGACATGACACGATCAAGTGAACCAAATACTTAAGTCGGGACATGTCAGGAGTTAGAATAACGGTAGAGTATTATTAGACGATGTATGAATGATCTAAGGAGTGCGTGCCAAGACAGAGTTGTTTGAGGGTCCATCTTCTTAGTATTTCAGTGCGAGTACTTACGTGGGACACCTACTGCCTCACTCGTACTGGTGCGTTTCCCTGTTTCGGGACGTGGGGCCACAGGTATTTGAAGTGATCTTCCATCACTTCCAGAGAAATCTCCTCAAAATAAATCTCCACCTACAAAACAGTACAAATATATTAGTTTTTACTAATCATAATAAAAATAAGTGAGCAATGAAAGCATTATGAAATATACCACAATCTCATACACTCTTTATAAGCATATTGCATCGATTATAGTCAACACTATGTACTTGTACAAACAACTGCAACTAAACACAGAAGCGGCTAATACTTTAAATTGCATCTACAAACATCTACAGCAACTACTCATGTTTTTAAACTTAAGGGATGACAATAAATTTGTTTGTTAACTTACCAGATTCATCGGAGGCGGCAACGTTTCAGCTCCACTGTCTACTCCATACACTGCCTCAGGCCCAATGATGGCGAGGACCCTTTCCTCCAGTGAAGTGAGTGGGATTGCCGTGCTCGGGCCACCTCCAGTCTTACTTCTCTCTACAGCCAAGCGAGAGGCTTTACGTTTTACATTATTTTTTAAATCCCGCAACGCCTGAAACATCGAAGGAAATGATTATTTAGTTGCTAAATCAAACCTTGCTTGGCTACAGACTTCGAAAAATTTTCGAAAATCTAGACATCGTAGAAAGCGATTTTGAACACATTCCAAGTTGTGCACATACGTTTTATATTGTGGGTTCCATACTCATGACCCATATTCTGTGATGATCTGAGAATGAATCCCAAAATTTTTGAGGCTTTAGAAGTTATTGTGTCGATACGAAGATCGAAAAGAAGCTTAGAGTTCAATGTCACTCCCAAATCTTTGGCTTCTGTCTTATGAGTTATTATCAAGGTCGTTCAATTTTATTTATTGAAGGTTTAGGTTATGAAGTTTAACATTGTTTCTAGACATTTTGTGTTCTTAAATAAGACTGGATCTTTGCCAGCTCCCAAGGTGACTTTCTGAATGGTGAATTAAAGTGTCTTTTGGATGATAACATCTTTATCATTCCTAAGACAGATTAGATAATGACCAAACTCCAACTCTTTGGGAATTGCTAGCAGTCCTTTCCACTCATCTTGGTACCATATAGTTAATTGTGCGGTGGCTTGTTCAATTAAAACCCCGGATGTGCACGGGATCTGCTGAGAGGGCTGAGGAACGGAGGGTCCCTGTGAAGCTTGCGGTCCTTCAGGTTCACGCTCCAGCCGGTATTGTTGGCTGGTGGTCGGGTTTTTGTGAGACCTATTATCTCTTAGTGGGGCACGGGGCTTAAAAAAATGAGGCTCGGGGCTTAAAAAAATGAGGCTCGGGGCTTAAAAAAATGAGGCTCGGGGCAACTTCGGTTAGTGGGTGGCTGAGAGACCGGGGCGGCACGGACTGCGGCTTGAGGGGTGGGCAGAGTTGGAAATTCTGCTAGATTTTTATGCTGATGCGGCCGCCTTTGCGATTCTATTTCCGGTCGTTCGTTATTTATGTAATTTGTTTGTCCTCTAGGGGCCTGGCTTTGGTAGTTTTGTCAGTAATTTTTTTGGTAATTGCTATTTTTATTTCTGTTTAAATTTGGCATTCGGGGTTTGGCGGGACACCGCCCGTAATGGCCGTATGGGCCCCGTCACATAGAGCACACTAAGCTGGTGTGCTCCGGTCCTTTGTACACTCCGAGGAGCGATGCGGACCTGCGCATTTGACGCACTTTTCTTGCCCGTGGCAGCAAGTGGCCGAGTGTCCGTGCGCTTGTCATCTGAAACATTGGCCAACTCTGGACTTGTTACGCAGTGACTCAACTGCTATTCTGAGTCTGAAAATTGATGTTAAGTTGTTAAAGATTTTTTTTTCTTCCTCGTTCTTCGTCAGCGTGACGAGGACCAGAGGGATCGGTTTCTTTGTCCTACCGTCCTTCATGCTGTGGATTGTAATAACGGGTTATGAGCGTATTAGCTCGTCCTTGATTTTCTCAAAAGGAGATGTCCCCCGGGACTACTCTCAGGGGCTTCTCCTCGGGGAGTCGGAACGAGTGGAATTCCACTTTCCTCGCAATAAGGTTTCTTGTAACCGCCTGATGGTCGCGCGGCGACTTTGTAAGTTTATGGAGGCCGTTGCCCATATTCCTGGCCGTAAAATCGATGCCCTTGTCTTCAAAGGATCGGAGAAGTGCCTTAGTTTCGTTTTTTTTGTGAAGAACGATGGGGGGGATTCTCATTGTCTTCCTGTAAGCAGAAGGCTCTTCTGCTTGTGCAGGGGATGCTGAGGGCTGATCCTCGCGTGAGGAGGAAGCGCGAGCTGTGGAAGAGGGAGTCCTCAGTGATTCGTATCTGTTCACGAGAGCTTCCGTGAAGCTCTTTTTAGAGCATGGGGAGCCGTTTGGGGAATTTACTAGGGTTATTGAACCGCCGGAATGAGCGCGGGTACGTTTCCTTCTACACACTAGGGAGTAGGAGGAATCGTCGGAAGAAGAGTAACCCTCTCCCTCCATCGCATCTTCATGCGAATACCCCAGTCTGGGGTAGCTGGCCTGGCTTGCGGGTGAGCGTATCCTTGTTGGGGAGAGAATGGAGTTGGACAGTGCGTTTTTAGACGCAAGTTTGTTATTTATTAAAAGATTGAGGTGTTCCCTTTCTTGAGCTGTGAGCTCAATGTTCTGCCTCGCAAACATGAAGGCAGCTAGGGTGCTTTCAAAAACAGCTGCGGAATTCATTGAGTGGAGTATATTATTATTTTGACCCGGGTAGCAACTACTGCAATTTTTTGATTTTTTTTTGATTTTACGGATTCTTTCGTAATCCTCTAACTAGCTGCGGCTTATACAAATACCCCTCATGTGTTCTGGCTAACTAGTACTACGACGCTTTGGCCTTATTACTATTACCATCTGATGGTTTATTTAAATTGACTGAATTTATTAATTACATTTCATGACTTTTAGGGAAAAGATCTTAACTGGATAAAAAACCCTAAACAAAAACTGGGAAAGACAAACATTTAGTTCTGAACTATTTACTGTTGTTTACTTTTAATTTTACTGAAGTTAAATATTTCATTATTTCAATACTTTACATTTCAGGTATTTCAATACTTTACATTTCATTGTATTTCATCTATTTCATTTTTTCCGGTGTTAGTCATCTTCCTTTCATGAGTCCTCGTCTTCTATTGTCTTAGTTCGGGAGAGCGGGAATGCGCCGGACCCAAGCCGGGGGTGCCCGTACGGGGGTAACCACATGGGGGCTACCGGCGCTGGGGGTGCCCGTACTTGTGACGGGGGTACCCATATCGGGGGTGCCCATATCGGGGGTGCCCGCGCGTGGGTCGGGTCCGGGGGGCGCGTCGGAGTCTGTCATCCTTGGTGTCGGAGTCCTCGTAGAGCTCTAAGATAATGTGCTTCGGCATTTTGTGCTTGTAGCGGAACGGGAGATCGTCAGGTGAATTGTATGCGCCCAGTTCTTTCACGAGTGGATTTTCGGGATTTAGGGTGTTATAAAATCTCGTCGTCAGTTGGTGAGAGTATTCTTCGAGTGTGGGAATTTCCTGTTGTTCTTGTAGGATCTTGAGGTTTGTGTACATAGGTGTGTTGTACGTAATCTTTATACATTTGTTCTGAAGAGTTTGAATTTTCTTGTATGTAGATTTGGATATGTTACTCCACACTGGAATGGAATAAGTTAGAACTGAGCGGATTTGACTCTGGTATAGTAAGAGTTTTTTCTTCTCAGCTAGTGGGCTTCTCCGATTGAAGATGGGGCTGATTGCTCCTATAGCTTGCTGCGCTTTGTTTCTGGCGTTTGCGATGTGGCTTTTCCAGTTTAGGCGGCTGTCCATGGTGAGGCCTAGGTATTTCACTTCGGGTTTCCAATCTAGTTGTGTTCCGCTCATGGTGATTTTCTCCTTAGGTGTCTTGTTCTTCAGCCTGCGTGTGAAAGTGATGGCTTCGGTTTTGGCCTCGTTGAGTTTGAGGCGCCATTTTTTGTAGTAGTCTCCGATGGTGTTGAGACCATCTTGTAGGTATTTCACGGCCAATCTGGGCGCTACGGATGACGCGTATAGGCCGATGTCATCGGCGTACGTGGCTTTCTGGCACCGGTTGAGAGGGGGAACGTCGTAGGTGTAGAGATTGAAGAGATGGGGCCCGAGTAGACTTCCTTGTGGCACGCCCTTCGGTACTTCTCGTGATGTTGATGTGGTCTCCCTCACTTTGACGTTGAAGGTTCGGTTTTTCAGATAGGCTTGGATTATTCGTGTGATGTGCGTAGGTGTTTTGGTGATGTACAGTTTGTGAATCAGCCCGTCCATCCATACTGTGTCGAAGGCTTTTTCAAGGTCAAGTAGAGCCATGGTGGTGTATTGCCTCATGTTGAAAGCTCTTGAAATGTGCTCCGTGACGCGCGTGAGCTGGTGGACTGTCGAATGTTTCTTTCTGAAGCCGAACTGTTCGTCAGGTAGAGTCTTGTTGTTGACGTGGTGGGGGAGGTACCGGTTGAGGATGACTTGTTCGAGTACCTTGCTGAGCGTGGAGCAAGCTGATGGGGCGGTATGAAGTCGGATTCGATCGATCTTTTTTCGCTTTGTGGAAAGGTAGGACGCAGACGTTTTTCCATGAGGCGGGAAAATGGCCCAGCAGTAGGCAGGCGTTGAAGATCTTCGTCAGGTAGATGATAGCTCTCTGCGGAAGGTGTTTGAGGAGCGTGTTGGTGATTTGGTCTTCCCCCGGTGCCTTGTTTGGTTTGAGGTACCTGATGATGTGGGCCACTTCTTTCGGTGAAGCGAGCCTGATGTCGTCCACGTCGGTTTGGGGAAGCAAATGTAGCTCTGCTAGTGTGCTGTCTACCATGCTGGTTACTGCCGGGTCGCTCATGCCGTCCGTTGTAGCGTAAGCTTTCTCGAATCCGTCGGCCAAGGTGTTGGATTTTTCTTCGTCCGAGAGTGCCAGGTTCGAGGAGTTGATCTGTTTGAGGGGCGGGATGCTGTTATCTTGATAGCGCAGGGCCTTTGCCATTTCCAGAGTGAGTTGTCCTGGGTGGTGAGAGACGTGATTTTTTCTGACCAGAGAGTATTTTTCAACTTCGCGATCTCTTCCCTGATTTCTCTGCCGAGAGCGTTGACGGCTACTTTGAAGCAGGTTTCTCGGGTGTTCTGGTGGATTCGGCGAAGTCTATTTTTTTCGGTGATCAGAAGTTTGATGTACGGTGTGAGCTTCACGGTGAAGGGTTGGATTTTCTTCACGGGGATGCACTTATTGCGGGCTGTTTAGATGATTTTCGTCAGCGAGTTGACCGCTTCGTCAATGCGCGCCGGCGTAGTGAGAGTCTCAGATGTTAGGTAGATTTGCTCGTTGATCCCCTCCTTGAAGTTTTTCCAGTCAGCTTTTTGGAGATCGAGTTGAGTTCTGGTTTTTCTCGTGATGTTGCCGCCGATTGTGAAGCTCACCGGAAAATGGTCGGATGATAGTTTGTCTAGTGTCATTAGTGGAGATGTGGATGGTATGTTTTTCACCAGCGCTATATCGAGAGTGCTCGGGTATTTCTTTCTCGGGTTGTATAGAGTCGGCTTGTCCGGTGCGAGCACTACGTAGTCGTGGTTCTCGAGGTGTTTGAAGAGAATATTTCCGTTTTTATTGGCTCTGAAGTTATTCCAATGTCGGTGTTTGGAGTTTAAATCACCTCCTACGAGTACTCTTGTACCTAGCGCGAGTAACTTGTTGAGGTCGCCTCTCGTGATGTTCGCTGAGTTCGACGGGCAGTATGCCGAGATGATTGTAGTCGGTAGGTGGTTTATCTCAACTCTGATGACAGTAGCTTCCATGTTTTCCATAGCAGGTGTTGGTAGTCTCGTTATCTGGAGTCCTTGGCGTGTGAGGATGGCTGTTCCGCCCGCTGCGCGTGCCCTTCTATCCTCAGGTAGTGGTCTATCGTTCCTGTAGACGTCGCAGCCTGGCACTCTGAGTCTGGTTTTTTCGGAGAGATGAGTTTCGCTGAGAAGAATGATGTCGATCTCGAGACTGTTGGTCAGGTCTAGCAGCTCGTCGGTTTTGTTCTGGATGCTGCGTGCGTTCCACATGAGTATCTTCAGCACGGATGCGTCCTTATCCATTGATGGTGTCGTTGAGGAGCTCCATGAGGATAATCAGCTTCTCTGCTTTTGATTTGCAGGAAGCCAGTATGCTGCGCACTCGGATGAGGCCGTGCAGCAGAGCCATGATGTCATCATCATCGCTGTTGGTGGTCGGTTCCGGTTCGGGTCGGTGGCGTGGTTCGGCCGGTGGAGGAGGCGGGGTGGAGCCGCTGGTGACGTTGGCCCAGGATCGCCGGTCGTCAGCTCTGACGGTGGGTGGTGGGGGTCGTGCCTCTGCTGCCCTGTTCAGGGGCGTGGTGTGGCGCGTCGTCGATCTGCGCTGGAGGGCAGAAACGTACTGTACCCTCTTGGGGCACTCTCGGTAGTTGGCCGGGTGTGGGCCTCCGCAGTTGCAGCACGCGGCGGGCTCGTCCCTGGTCTTCTTCGGGCGCTCGGATGAAGCGTGCTCCAGCAGGCATTTGACACAGCGTGCCGTGTGGGAGCAGTTGCTCGACCCGTGGCCGAACCCCTGGCATCGGTAGCACTGGGTGCCGTGCTGCAGGTGCTTGCTGCGGTACTTTTGCAGCCTGATCCTGCAGTGGCACAGGTATAGGACGGAGGTCCTTAGTCTCCCCATATCCACTTCCTTGTTGAAGTGGGCCAGGAAGAGCGGGTACTCGGAGGATGTTGTCGTCATCCTGACGACCTTGGTGGCGGGGAAGCCCTGGCTCTCGAGGTCTTCCATGATGTGTTCGATCTCCACATCGGGCAGGCCCTTGATGACTGTCTTCTTGGTTTTCTCGGCTTCCGAGGTGAACGTGTGGAAGCTCGTGGCTTCCGCTCGTAGGCCGTTGGTGAGGGCTCGATGGTCGTCCATGGAGCGCACGAGGATGTTGGCCGTGCCGCCCCTGTTGTACCGGATGTTGAAGAGTCCGGTTCCGAGGTGTTTCTTTATTGTGTCCGTGATCTGCTGGTGGGTCATGGCGCCCAGGGTCATCACCACTGGGGGCACGCGGCTCCTCCTAGCTGCTTCTCCTGTGGGGGGAAAAGCATTGTTAGTGTTTGCGCGTTTAGTGCGCGGCGCGCCGCCGCCCTCGCTCACCTCAGGTAGGCTGGTGAACCGGTTGTCGCACCGGATCGTCGTGTTTTCGGCCGTTGGTGAGTGGGGCCGCTTGATCGGGTTGGCGGGGTGGCGCCAGCCGTCGCTTGATGGTAGGGGGGGGAATGTTTCCATCGCCACCGCCGGCCTCGATGGTGGTTTGTAGTTGAAGCCGGGCCTGGTGGGGGACGGTGGGGGGCTGATGAAGGCCCCGCTATGGGCTCCTGCTCGGATGCGGGCTGCGGCATTACAGCTTCTGGGAGGGGAAAAGTGACAATAATATGTCCGGTTTTAGTCCGTCTCCGGAACTGTCTGGCGTCGGCGTTAGGCAGGAGGCGATACAGAGCCGACTGCCTGTACCTAGCCTTCAGTGGGGGGCTCGATCGGGGGTTGATGGTGGGTGGTGCCAGTCTGTAACAAAAAGAGATCAATTAATTTTGTAGTCTGATTGCCTTAAAAAAGGCAGTTTTACGGGCGAGGCCCGCAAGCCGAGTGGAAATTTTTGGGTCACCGAAATGACGCGAGACCGTGTTGCCAGCCCGGCAAGCCGGTCGAAAAATGTCGGTCACCGAAACATCGCGGTACCGTATTGCCGACCTTCCACGAGCAACACAAACAACACAAAATCACACGTCAGTTCGCACTGGATCATCCCTGACGACCTTGGTGGCGGGGAAGCCCTGGCTCTCGAGGTCTTCGCTGATGGTCTGAATGTCTACGTCGGGCAGTCCTTTGATCACCGTCTTCTTGGTTTTCTCAGCTTCCGAGGTGAAAGTGTGGAAGCTCGTGGCTTCCGCTCGTAGGCCGTTGGTGAGGGCTCGATGGTCGTCCATGGAGCGCACGAGGATGTTGGCCGTGCCGCCCCTGTTGTACCGGATGTTGAAGTTATTTCCGGGTCCGAGGTGTGTCTTGATGGTCTCGGTTATCTGCTGGTGGGTCTTGGCGCCCAGGGTCATCACCACTGGGGGCACGCGGTTCCTCCTAGCTGCTTCTCCTGTGGGAGGAAAAGCATTATTAGTATTCGCGCGTTTTGTGCGCGGCGCGCCGCCGCCCTCGCTTACCTCCGGTAGGCCGGTGAACCGGTTGTCACACCAGACCGTCGTGTTCTCGGCCGTTGGTGAGTGGGGCCGCTTGATTGGGTTGGTGGGGTGGCGCCAGCCGTCGCTTGATGGTAGGGGGGGGAATGTTTCCATCGCCACCGCCAGCCTCGATGGGGGTTTGTAATTCGAAGCCGGGCCTGGTGGGGGACGGTGGGGGGCTGATGAAGGCCCCGCCATGGGCTCCTGCTCGGCTGCGGGCTGAGGCATTACTACCTGTGCTTCTGGAAGGGGAAAAGTGACGATGATGTGTCCGGTTTTTGTCCGTCTCCGGAACTGTCTGGCGTCGGCGTTAGGCAGGAGGTGATACAGAGCCGACTGCCTGTACCTAGCCTTCAGTGGAGGGCTCGATCGGGGGTTGATGGTGGGTGGTGCCAGTCTGTAACAGAAAGAGATCAATTATTTTGGTAATATTATTGCCTTAAAAAAGGCAGTTTTACGGGCGAGGCCCGCAAGCCGAGTGAAAATTTTTGGGTCACCGAAATGACGCGAGACCGTGTTGCCAGCCCGGCGAGCCAGGCGAAAAATGTCGGTCACCGAAATGTCGCGGTACCGTATTGCCGACTTTCCACGAGCGACACAAAACCACACGCCAGTTCACACTGGATCCAAAAACCCGACTCTACTGCAATTTATTTACAAGGGGTTTTTATCCGAAATGAGAAAGTGGCTGGAATATACCTGGGTTGGCTTGGCAGCTCGGTGCACTGCTAATGGGATTTTAATTGCCTTTGGCGGCGTAATTCGGGGAAAAAGAGAAAACTAGCGTTGTTAGGCACCGAAGATTTCTAATTTTAGACTGAAATATTGTGACTCTTTGGTAAAAACGCGGTTGATTTAAGAATTGACACCAAATTTATTTCTTTTTTTCTTTAATATTATTTTAAAACCAAGATTTTAGTGGAAAATGATGATGTACTCTGTAAAACACTTATATTCAAAATTCAAATTCATTTACTGAGTTGAAGATGAAGCTGTAGGAAACTCGCTTTGCGCTGGAGATGCTTCTGGAAAGGCACTTTGAGTTGAGACACACGGACCACACTGAATCTAAATATATCATTCGTGAAAAAACACTTTAAAAGTGGGCGCGCAAAAAGCCTGGTCGCGAAGTGAAAAGATCCTCATGAGGAAAACACTCGTATAAACAGGCACTATGATAACTTTTTTTTATGGGAACGAATTGGTAAATTATAATCGCAAAATACCTGCGTGAGCAGATACTGAGCGATGACTGGATGCGAATGCGATTAAATCTGTTTGAAACAATCTTGAACGTAAATAAACGGCCAGTGATTGCAGAAGATGCTTACGGTTACGAAGTCTGAAGCAGAATGTTGGACTATCGAATTCGCCTTTTCGGCCTCTATATTAATGCCAACCAGGCGCTACGCCGAGCGCCAAGTTGGTCTCACGGCGCCATCGACACAGGAATCTGCGTCGAGCAGCACCGTGAAAGTTCACCCGTCTCCCTCGCACCACGTCATCTCGCTCTGTCAGTTTACTTGTCAATTATCGGAATAGCCGTGGCGGTCACATACCGCCGCCACTTGAACAATATTTCATAGATTGAACAAAGTTTGCACAAAATGTTTGACTAGTGGGGCCGGACCAGTCATGCAATTTCAAATCTTTATTTGCTGGTTCCGGTCGCGTACAATTTATATTTATTATTATAAACTACACAACATTATCAATACATAACACAAATTACAATACACACAACATTAACATTATTAATCAAAAGGTAGGCGGCAAGGCGTCCCACACAATAGTGTTTAATGGAGACCGGTGATATACTTCATTAGAGTTCAGTATAAGTAGTGGACAAAAGTCTCCACGCATCCAGCTGAAAATTGTTTGTTGGCAAGGATAAATCTTTTGAGGTTCTCTAGACTCTGTCCGACTTTGGTTTTTAAGGACTATAGTCTTTGCCATGTCAATCAATTTACTTTTTGTATTCATTGAAGTTATGTGATTTGCGTAGACCTATATCTTGTATCGAGGATCTAATATTAGCCACAAAGATGATACGTTCTTCCACTCCGGAATTCAACCTTAAAATCACTTCATTAACTGCTGCATGCAACCCATTGTCACGTGTATACAGGTTCAGTCTTTATTTTTTGTCAAGCATCCTGTTAAAATGTTAACAGATCCGGCGGTGGCATAATTTTCGCTGCTTGCAGACCTTCTGACCCACAATTACTTCAAAAGAGTTCCATTCTTCTACATAAATCATAGAAATCTTTGTCACATACTGCCATGGTAAATCGAACAGACTTCCAAATCTCTCAATAATGTATTACATTGAATTCCAGCCTATGGGGCACTGTTTAAGTCTTAATGGTGCCATCCCTCAATTTAATTGGTTGCTACCAATATAAAGGTTAAGGTTTCAAGATTAAATATACTTACATTTGGGCAGCTGTTGAACAGATGTGATCACCTGGATAGTTAAGTATCTAATTGAAAGGTGCCATTACAATCGTCTCTTGACATTGTAAAATGTAAGCATGAAGACAAATAATCTCAGGTGATGATCAATTGTCTTAACTTTGTCGATACTTGATTCCATCGCCAATGCTGACAAAGCTGACTACAACTAAATTTAAAGAACGAGCGTAGCAGCCGTAGTGCTTCCACTGTGGGATATCTTTCATCGTTTATTTCACAGAGCCTGTATTGTCGGTTACAGCGAAATTACTCCACGCCTGTTTTACCTAAGCTACTATTTTCGGTGGTGTGATTTGCTGAAAAATTGACAGCAATCCATGAAAACCGTCTTCATCTTAAAATCTTTCATGATGTAATGTAATGTCCTGTTACTACTGTATCATGTTAGCTCGCCGGTGTGACCTACCCCAGCGGCGGGGGAGTTTCACGCCGCCGCCGGTCGCGTGAGTAAGCACGAAAAGCGATGAAAAACTAAAAGAAAAGCACCGGCACGAGCGGCCAGACATGGCGGGCGAAGAGAAAATGCGAAACCGCCACGGTCCAAGAGCCAAACGAGTGAGAGACGACGTCGTTCGAATCGCGTCCACACCGACACATTTTCGTTTCTATCGTTAGTTTTAGGCACAAACTATGGATGACAAACCTCGTAAAGTATTTTGCGATATTGCCTGCGGCCACGGGAACAAGCACAGACACTTCAATAATCGATATCCATCCACTATAATGATAAATGATAACAAAGCTAGACCATAGTCCATAGACAAAAGAAATTCCAAGAAAAAAACGATAATCGATACTTCGTCTGTGTGAAAGCATCTATATTTCTCTATAATATGAAACAATGTACGGTGTAGTTAAAAAAAAAGTTCGTCAGTGTATCTGCCCTTTATGTTTGTGGGTGTGTGCGTAATGTAATGAATATAATTATTAATATTTAATCGTTACAATCAATAATGTTATTAAAAATATTTAGTCATTATTATTAACACACTTTATGCGGGTAGTTGCAGGAATCAACTGCTCCCTGTAGCGGGCAAAAACAATGGTCTGGTGTGAAAATATCAGTTCGGTTTCAAATGGCCATATGTTCGAAAATAATGAATATTTTTTAATAATATAATAAAACGCATGTAAAACTTATTTCCACTTTTATTTTATTTCACCGTGACCGGTTTCAGCTTGTTAAAGCCATCTTCAGACTGGTACAAATTAATCTTAATCTACGGTTTATATACACAACATATGAGGGAGGAGGGGTGGGTAGAGACTATAAGGGATTTGTTGTATTATATGGGTTTTCTTTACATTTGTTACTAAGTCGTCTTTGGCTGCCGACTTTCTAATTATTTTGGTTATTCTTAGTAAGCTTTATAAACTCTGGTTTGTAGGTTACTTTAATATTGTTTGGGGAATACCTTACAAGTAATGTGAATTATTAACAACCTAATGTCGTTGTTGTCATTTCAATTCTTAATTAGAATCGTTATTATAATTGTGATGATATGGAATTTTTCATTGACATGTTTTCAGGAATAATTAGGTTTTATATAAACAGAATACATATTTTTACTTAGAACATATGATAAAAATTAAAATGGATATACGAGCGGAGATTTGGCAAATGACTAAGGGATAGATGTATTACATAGAATGGGATAGGTCTACGCCTTAATAATCTTGAAGCCCTTGAAATTAAAAAGTCATTAAAAATCAATAAAACCAATCTACTTAATAAACAATTAGATTTGTCTAACACCCCCATTTTTTAAATATTTCCATTACCTCCGCCCACCTTCACCCCTCCCTCTGAAGCTCTTCCTTCCTTGCCCCCCACCTAAGTTGATGTTCTGTCTCTCTCTCTCTCTTCTAATTTTCTATTAAATACCACGTGTTTCTGTATTATGTTTAATATATTTTTATTCACCCCTGAGGAAGGTTCAGGTTGAATCGAAACCGGTTGGATGAAAAAATAATAAAGTGGAATTAAAACAAAGTTATTTTATTTTTTATAAATGACTAATTGTTTATTCATTACGAAGTTGGAGTCTATTTTTTTTTTAGTTAGGCGGGTTATTTCTAATGATTCCAACCTATCTAGTTTATGACCTTTGTTACAAGTGTGGAGAACTTTAATGTCTTTGTCAAACGAGTGTTTGTTTTCTAATAGGTGTGACGCTACATTCGACAATTCACCCAGTTTGTAAAGTGTTCTTTTATGCGGGTTTTGAATGATCTCCCTGTTTGACCTAGACGGGCAATTAGAGCATTTCACTTGGTAAACGCCCGAGTTTTCCAGTTTGTCTCTTTTATCTTTATTGTTAATTAAGATTCTCTCTAGAGAATTTACATTATAAAATGCTGTTCTACAATTATCGCTATTAGTTAATCTAGATATTTTTGTGGATATTTCGCCAATATCCTTTATTAATATCACCTCCATGAACTCAAGTCACTAACCTAATACCAACTTTTTCACATAGTGTTTCTGACCGCCAACCTGAAGGAATAAATTAATACTGGTCAAAATAGGAATGAATAAGTGATTCTCTAGGATTGCTTCAGAGGTAGCCGTACCACTACTTTGATTGTTATTATTAATAAGGACTCTGTCAAGGTCAACATGCTTTTCGGGATCTACTTCAGGAATATTCTTCTTTAAACACATATTGTGCAAGACTGCAGTGGCAAGTATGACACTTTCAATTCTGTTCTGACTTAATCTTAATTTGTTCGCAATGCAGGCAAAACGTCTCTTCCAGACACCATAAGAGCGCTCTACTGGGTTTCGGGTGCGGATATGGCATCTATTGTAGAGTTTCTCCCCTGGTATCACGATATCACAAAGAGGTTTAAAAAGATAGCTTTGTACGCCATAGCCGCCATCTTCCAAAATAACAGTATTGGCCAAAATCTTCACTCTCCAACCTGGCTTTTATGCTACTAGCGTTAAAAATAGTGCTGTCATGACTAGCTCCTGGCTATAATAATAATATTTTTTATTTAATTTCTAATACATTACAAATATATTATATTTAATGCGTATGAGAAATTACACGTACCTACCTTATATTTGTAAGACAAAAATATTTTGCAAATTTTCAAGTACAGAGAAAAAGAAATATACTAAAAAATAAAAAGCAATCCAGGTCTTTTAGTTCATTAAGGATTTCCTCTTCCGAGATCGAAGTGGGGATGCCGTCGATGACCGCCTTGGTCGGTTTATCCTCGGCCAATTCAAAGGTGTGAAAAGGCATAGTTATTTTTTCGAGGATTTTAGTCGCGAGACAGAAGCTGAAGGAATTTTCTTTGTGGAGCACTCTACGCCGGTTGGTATGGCTTTCGCGTGAGTTAACTTTTGTTAATTTTTTATAAAATGAAGAGTCGGTGAAACTATAATATTTATTGAAAAAATAATAACAATACACGTGAGTTTAAATACAATTTCCAAATGGAGAATCTGACAACGAAGAAACGAGTAGTCTCGTTAACTGAAGGTTGGAGATAAGCGACTTGTTTTTTTTTACTTTGAATTTACTTTGTTCACAGAGTACCTAAACATGAGTTTACTGACTCTAACATAATTATAAAAAGATTTTCTAAAGAAGCTTTCCATGAGTTTTTTGGTTTTGTTGGAATTTTGAAACTTATATAACTATACACTGCAAATGTGGGCAGGGGATTGACTCCTTACGGAGGACTATTTTTGGTTTTTTATACTTAAAATTTTCATTCTTGCTATATTTAGCGAGAGAATTTATTGTAGGATTAGGGTGGCCTGCTAGGCCACCATTGAATTTAGTTGCCTTGGTGACAATGAAATCTTTTATCAACGGAATGTCGGAATCATTATGGATAGTAGAAACTCTACACCATTTTGGCGCTGATAGCGCAAGTGTGATGACTTTATTTTGAAAGGTTTGCAATTTTTTGATGCTAGTGGCGGCGGCATACCCCCAAATGGGGCATGCATAAGTGAAGCAAGGCCTGATGGTAGTTTTGTATAAAAGTAATTTGTTGTCCGTTGATAAACGACTCTTTTTGCCCATCATCGGGTAGAGTGCAGACAAGTATTTACTAGCTGATTTTACTTTTTCGGTTATGTGTTTTTTCCAAGTTAACTTTGAATCTAGTATTACACCGAGATATTTGATTGATTTTTCCCATGGAACTTTTTCTCCAAACAGTTTAATATTTGGAGGTCGTCTCGGCGTTGTCCTTGAAAAGACTGTTGCGGCACTTTTAGTGGGGTTAATTGATATTCTCCATTTTTTGCACCATTCCTCAGTGAGAATGGTTTGCATTTGTACGCGGCTTGTAGCAGTGACCTCTTCAGTAGAACTAGAAATGATATTGGTGTCGTCCGCAAATTGAGTTATTTTAATGTTACTATTTATCGGTTTCGGAATGTCGCTAGAGTATATATTATATAATGATAGAGATAGCTGACTGCCTTGAAGGACCCCGGCTGAAAGTCGCCGTATAGTGGAGAAAATATTGTCTATTTTTACTTTGAATGAACGCTCTCTTAGGTAACTATTTATTAATTGAATGATTCTAAGCGGGTAACCTAGAGAGTACATTTTGTATATTAGGCCGTTATGCCAGACTTTGTCGAAGGCTTTACTGACGTCTAGAGAGAGGATTACTGTTTTTTTCTTAACATTGAAGCTCTCCGTGATATGTTCCACGACACGGAGAAGTTGATCAGTGGTGGAATGACCTACTCGAAAACCGTGGTGGAAGTCTGGCAAGAATTTACTATCCTGAGTGAATGCGTTTAATCGTATGAGAATTACTTTTTCCAGGACCTTACCTAGGCAGGGAAGAAGACCCCGAGATGGGGTGGTCGGTAGAGGGAAGGGGGGGGGGTATTCCGCTAGGGAAGCTGCGGATTGAGCCGGCCTGTTTGGGTGGACCCGTGGGGGCTGATTTGCGTCCTGTCTCGGCTGCTCACGCCGATGCGTGTTTGTGGGGATAGGGTTATTGAGACCCTGGCGATGATGCTCCCTGTTCGCATTATAATTTCGCCGGTAGTTATTGTTTTTGTTTGAGTTGAAATTTCTATTTTGGGGCCTAGCAGGGCACCCACCGTAATTGGCCGTATGGGCCCCGTCGCATAGCGCGCATTTTGCAGGTGTGTCCCTCGGTTTCCCGCACTCTGAGGAACAGTGATAAACCACAAAATTTCAAAGCACTATCACTTGGGTCTGTATCACGGATGATGTTTTGATCACTGTAGATTAATTTGAATTCGACACAAATGCGTGGGTGCATATATTATAAGCGTGGAGTCGTCATATTTTTTCCAAACAATTTTTCCAAACAAATTTATCGGGCCCCGCAAAGAATGCGGGAAAGATCAAAGGAAATGATAAAAGGCGAAAATCGCAAAATATCTCCGAAAGAACCAAAAACACTTGTTCACAAACACGTCTTTTTACTTTAAAACTAAGATGATTGTATTAAAAAACACAATAATTGGCGAAATCACTACTGTTGACTGTTCCGTGGACGAAACGAGGAATGAGACGTGCTCTTTCTGATTTTTTGATTTTTTTGATTTTACGGATTCTTTCGTAATCCTCTAACTAGCTGGGGCTTATACAAATACCCCTCATGTGTTCTGGCTAACTAGTACTCCGGCACTTTGGCCTTATTACTATTACCATCTGATGGTTTATTTAAATTGACTGAATTTATTAATTACATTTCATGACTTTTAGGGAAAAGATCTTAACTGGATAAAAAACCCTAAACAAAACTGGGAAAGACAAACATTTAGTTCTGAACTATTTACTGTTGTTTACTTTTAATTTTACTGAAGTTAAATATTTCATTATTTCAATACTTCAATACTTTAATACTTTACATTTCAGGGTATTTCATCTATTTCATTTTTTCCGGTGTTAGTCCTCTTCGGGCAGGCCTTTTATCACCGTCTTCTTCACTTTGTCGGCTTCCGAGGTGAAAGTGTGGAAGCTCGTGGCTTCCGCTCGTAGGCCATTGGTGAGGGCTCGATGGTCGTCCATGGAGCGCACGAGGATGTTGGCCGTGCCGTCCCTGTTGTACCGGATGTTGAAGATTCCGGTTCCGAGGTGTTTCTTGATGGTCTCGGTGATCTGCTGGTGCGTCTTGGCACCCAGGGTCATCACCACTGGGGGGACGCGGTTCCTCCTGGCAGCTTCTCCTGTGGGAGGAAAAGCAGTATTAATATTGGCGCGTTTTGTGCGCGGCGCGCCGCCGCCCTCGCTTACCTCCGGTAGGCCGGTGAACCGGTTGTCACACCGGATCGTCGTGTTCTCGGCAGTTGGTGAGTGGGGCCGCTTGATTGGGTTGGTAGGGTGGCGCCAGCCGTCGCTTGATGGTAGGGGGGGGGAATGTTTCCATTGCCACCGCGGGCCTCGATGGGGGCTTGTAGGTAGAGGCCGGGCCTGGTGGGGGGCTGATGAAGGCCCCGCCATGGGCTCCTGCTCGGCTGCGGGCTGAGGCATTACTACCTGTGCTTCTGGAAGGGGAAAAGTGACGATGATGTGACCCGTCTTGGTCCTTCTCGTGTACTTTACGGTGTCGGCGTTAGGCAGGAGGCGATACAGTGCCGACTGCCTGTACCTAGCCTTCAGTGGAGGGCTCGATCGGATGTTGAATGCGGGTGGTGCCAGTCTGAAAGAAGATATACAAAGAGATTAGTATTGGTGTATGGGTTGCGTTAAAAAAGGCAATTTTGCGGGCGGAGCCCACAGTCCGGAAGAGAAAATTCGGTCACCGAAATGACGCGGTACCGTGTTGCCGGCCCGGCAAGCCAGGGGGGAAAAAACCTTGGCAGCGAAATGTCGCGATACCGCGGTGCCGACACTTCACGAGCAGGGCACAGTACACGTCCTAGTCAGCAAACCGACTCAACTCGACTTCTATCCATCAGCGTGCTCTTTCTGTTGTTTTCGGCCTCTATATTAGTGCCAACCTGGCGCTACGCCGAGCGCGAAGTTGGCCTCTCACGACGCCATCGACACAGGGGTCTGCGTCGAGTAGGTGAAAGTTTATCAGACAACACCCGTCTCCCTCGCACCACGTTATCTCGCTGTCAGTTTATTTGTCATTTAATTCACGAGCAGTGACAGGAGACTTCCCGTCACTTGTACAATATATCTCAAGGGTTTGCACAAATGTTCGGCTAATGGGGCCGGGCCAGTCATGCAATTTCAAATCTTTGTTTGCGTACAATTTATATTCAATTAAACTAAACACAATATTATCAATTTAACAAAGAGGCGGCAAGGCGTCCGACATAACATCAAAATCTCACTTACCGAGAGATGTAATTGGTACATGTGTACTGTATGGCTCCTAAGACATTCGGGAACTTGGATAATTTGTGAAATTTTACATTATTTTCGTTAATCGTACCAACTTACTTTCCTTTCATTATCAAGTCATTTCAGTCACTTCTAGGCATTAAATATAATATTTTTATTGGGGGACGCTATGGACTTTGACACATTAAAAATTATTTTACAAACTACTTTAGTGTACATTTGTAGTATCACTAAGTACTCTTTGCATTGACCCAGTCGCATCAAACCTCAAAGCCAACAACAACTGTTCAGATGGTCTGACCGGATGGTAAGACGTCCTTTGAACTTTATAATTCTCTCGTCAATGCATAGATTTTCATATGGCACCATTGTTTCCTTGGAACATTTTTCGAGTGTGGTTGACCAGAAGTTTAATTCTATTTAATTTATCACCAGCAATTTGAGTATCAAGGTCTGACATGCAGCACGCTCAGAAATATCTGGTAACGATTTCTCGCCATCGTCTTGCCAAAAATATTATTTGTCATAGGGGGGTCTTTTGACCAGTGCTCTTCTATCATATGGTACTTCTTTCTGGTCATCAGCATTGTCGCTGTGATAAATATGTTGAGTTCATTAACTGGTGTATCTTTCCACTTGCGAAGCCGTGAATGTTCAGAAATAATTTTGTTTCGAATAGTCGCTTGATAATATTTGTTTGTCTCCTTGACAATTTCGGACATTGTATTTGTATTTAGATAGTGTGCAAAAAAATTACTTTCGGGGGAATTTTCTGATTATAATGGCGTCGCGATTATTCCAGATGGAAAATCATTAAATTGGTGAATGATTGGTATAAAAATTCCGGAATTCACAATGACGAACTTGTTTGGGTAACTTCAGTCTCCATAGGTTCATCTTAGTTGTCACTAAGTTGCGTTATAAAATCCGAGTCATCCTCACTCCCCAATTTCAGAGTAAAAATCAAGGATGTAACACAATTGTTGGTTAAATATTATTTATTTGAGGTTCACAGATCACATATAGTAAAAATAGTCACAATGTATCAAATCACAATAATAATTAACTGAGCAAGGGATCGGAGGGAACCTTGCTGATTAGACTTTGGGAACAACAAAACCGACTCGTGCCGTTATGGTAACGGGCGGCGGCGACTGTGTTGGCTTAGAGGGTCGTACCATAGGACGAAGCGCAGCTAAGGCAGCAGTCGAGGTCTGGTTGGTGCTTTGCTTATGGAAGTAGAATACTCCTTAGAGGGTCGTGCCAAAGGACGAGGCCCAACTAAGAGAGTGTACTAGCCAAGGGCGAGCTGCAGACGAACTGCTTGAATTGTTTTTTTTTTTGTTTTTTGATTTTATGGATTCTTTCGTAATCCTCTACCTAGCTGGGGGGCTTATACAAATACCCCTCATGTTTTCTAGCTAACTAGTACTGCGGCACTTTGGCCTTATTACTATCACCATCTGATGGTTTTATTTAATTGACTGAATTTATTATTATTACATTTCATGAGTTTTTAGGGAAAAGATCGTAACTGGATAAAAAAAAACCTAAACAAAAAAAGGAGAAGCAAACTTAGTTCTGAACTCTTGTTGACTTTTAATTTTACTGAAGTTAAATATTTGATTATCTCATTTTTTCATTTTTTCGTCCTGATTTTGCGTCGCTGCCGGAGTCGGTATCCTCATAGGGCTCCAGGATGATGTGTTTCGGCATTTTGTGCTTGTAGTGGAACGGAAGATCGTCAGGTGAGTTGTAGGCGCCCAGTTCTTTTACAAGTGGATTTTCGGGATTTAAGGTTTTGTAAAATCTCGTTGTCAGCTTGTGGGAGTATTCTTCGAGTGTGGGAATTTCCTGTTCTTGTAGGTTCTTGAGGTTTGTGTACATAGGTGTGTTGTACGTGATCTTTATACATTTGTTTTGAAGAGTTTGAATTTTCAAAAGTTCAATATATTGCTCCACACTGGAATGGAATACGTGAGAACTGGACGGATTTGGCTCTGGTAAAGGAGGAGCTTTTTCTTCTCAGCTAGCGGGCTTTTCCGGTTGAATATGGGGCTGGTTGCTCCTATCGCTTGCTGCGTTTTGCTTCTGGCGTTTGCGATGTGTGTTTTCCAGTTTAGGCGGCTGTCCATGGTGAGGCCTAGGTATTTTACTTCGGGCTTCCAATCTATTGTCTATCCAATATTAGAACGACCTACGAGACGCGCATGTCTCCCCGCCCCTTCACCCCGCCACTTTCTCCGTCACTTGTGTAGACGTTAACCCATTCACACCCACTATTTAAATAAATTAATTAATATTATTTAATTTTAATTACCCACTTACGCACAAAAAATTAACACGATTTACGCATTTACATAATGGTGGTGATAGTATTACAATATACATATTGCATTTTATGTGGCATCAGATTCATCAAATCGGCTAAGGAATTAATCCGAAGTTGAAAATATCATCATTGCCATTTAAAAAAAAAACTATTATGACTCCGATGATTCACTCGAAACGTCAAAAGCCAACGAATCATCATTATTGTCCTCGAGTTCATCAACAATATTATCGACATTCCAAATTTTTTGTTCGATACCAATTATATGTCGAATAAAATTACCCCAACGCTCTGGCGTAACTTTTTCGATTCCTTCTTGCATGAGTGTTCTCACGTCACTTATCTTGAAGGAAGTATTGTTGACTTTTACGTGGTGTTTTACCATCGACCACACTAATTCAATTGGGTTTAATTCGCAATGATAGGGAGGTAATCGGAGCACAGTTTTGTTTCCTTCGCTCCCAGTGACATCTACCACATACTTGTCATATATCCCCCTGTACGAGCTGGCAACCCGCAACAATTCCGCTTTGATCATTGTCGTGTCAACATTTACTTCCCCTTTTTCTTCAAGCCACTTACTAATGTCACCTTTTTTCCACTGTTTAGTTGGAAGCTTGTCTAATTTGACAGAATGATATGGGGCATTATCCATTACTATGCAACAATCTTCATCAAGAGATGGCAAAATATTTTTAAACCACTCCAAAAATGTTTCCCCATTCATTTCGTCGTGATAATCTGCAGAATTTTTTTTAGATTCAAAAATTAACAGAGCGTTCGGAACAAATCCTGCGTCACTTCTGATGTGTAACACTATTAACCGTTTTCCCTTACCTGTTGGATTAGAGGGTCCCACGGAAAGGCCGCGTGCGAAGGCATCTCGTCTCGATTTAACGGTATTATCAACCCAAATTTTTTTTGATACATCACCTGCATTAATCCAAGTTTTATCGAGGTAGTATATCGTACGACCTTCCCTACGGTGTCTCTCGATAGCTCGTAAATAATCTCTACGCCAAAGAATTAAGTCTTCACGCTCCGTCAACAAACTGTCACGTTTTCGATTGCAATATTGAAAACCCAATTCCTTTACTATCTTATGGAAAGTGCTGCGTTTAAAATTTGGTAAGGAATCATCATCGTTAACTGCCTGCAAAACTTTATTGATTGTCGGATATTGTTTATTAAAATAAAAGGAATGAACTTTTGATCGAATGGCATTTTTATCGAATTCGTCGATTTTTGTAAATATGCTCAGTCGCTGTCTCTTTTTATTTGGTGATTTAACTTCACCAGTTCTGACATCGTAACAATGTATTTTTTACGGTATGTACCCCAATACCAGTCTGCACTGAAATTGAGTGAATGGCACACGTTTGCGACATATTAGGGTTCCCAGATATTAATTTTTTGTACATATTTACTATCATCCTGCGTTGAGGTTTGTGTACCCACCTATAAAAGAAAATAACTGATCAACACCTACATTCTGTAATGTTACATAGTACAGTATTTACATTCTACATCATTGATTTATAAAAATGCACTATTGCAACTTGGATAGATATAAATGAAATACTTAAATAATGCCTACTTGTCCTCTTTTGTTCTTTAAAATTGGCGATAATGAGCTTGGCTGAATATTCATTTTACCTCACGGTGTGAAAGGGTTAATTTTTCAGAAGCGCGGGCACACAGCTAGACAGTCTGCGACGTACTGAATTGGCATAGCGTAGCCGCAAGCCGTGCGCGGGGTGATGCGACGAAGGCGGGAGGGTGGGGTATGCGCAGTACGAACGTATTTCGAACCAGCGTTGGTTGTTCTTACGTTGGACAGACAGTAGTTGTATTCCTCTCATGGTGATTTTCTCTTTGGGTGTTTTGTTTTTCAGCCTACGTGTGAAAGTTATGGCTTCGGTTTTGGCTTCGTTCAGTTTGAGGCGCCATATTTTGTAGTAGTCTCCGATTATGTTGAGACCCTCTTGAAGGTATTTCACGGCCAACTTGGGCGCTAAGGATGAAGCGTATAGGCCCATGTCGTCGGCGTAGGTAGCTTTTTGGCACCGGTTGAGTGAGGGGACGTCATAGGTGTAGAGATTGAAGAGGCGGGGCCCGAGTAAACTTCCTTGTGGCACGCCTTTGGGTACTTCTCATGTTGTTGATATGGTCTCTCCCACATTTTTTTTTTTTAATTTAATTTATTCAAAAAAAGATACATAATTAATAAAGGTTACAATATTTTTCAAAAGTTCAATATTTATATAAGATGTACCACTATAATGAAGCTGAGCTTGTGTGTATGGGGGTGTGCTATTTTTTTGTTCTTTGTTTATTTCTATGTTATATTATTGAGTGTATATTTTCAGTGTGTTTTTTAAGTTGTGTTTTTTAAGTTGTGTTTTAAAAAAAATTAAATCATTAATGTTTCAAATTTTTTCTGGTAATGAATTAAAAAAATTTAACTCCCAAGATATTTACAATTAAATTGTCCCATTGTTTTTTTGCATTTTGGAATTGTAAGAAATGATGTTTGTCTAAGATTTCTATTATTTTTAAATGGTGCAGTTTTGTTTAGAATATTATCTTTATAAATTTGCAAAGTTACATGATAGAAATATAATTCTTTTAATTTTCTGACTTTGAATTCTTTAAATAGAAGATCTGACGAGTATGTGTATGGCTTGTTTAGAATTGTTTTTATTATTAATCTTTGTGTTATGTAAAGAAGTTGCGTGTGATTTTTATAAGTTCCACCCCATCCTACAATGCCATATTGTATTATTGATTGGCAGAAAGCAAAGTACGTCATTCTAAGTAATTCTTTGTTTAGAATATGTCTTAAACATCTGAAGATGTATATTAGTTTCCTTATTCTGTCTTTGAGTAAGTTTATGTGAGGGAACCATTTTAGGCATTGGTCTATTGTTATGCCTAAGTATTTAATTTCGCTCTTGCTTTTTCTCTTCCATTTTCATCAACAATATTAAAAATTCTTAATATTTCAAAGTAAACTAATGGAGTTAATTTCTTTTCACACAATTTTAATTTATCACAAGTCTTCCAATGATACATGAACATTCGTGTTCTGAAAGCTAAGTCTTTTGGAAATATATCATTGTTACTTAAAACAATTATGGGTGTTCGACTCACAATTGCGTCATCCAAATATTTAACTTTTACAACAGTTATATCTCCCCCGAACAGGGTTTTAACTGTTTCAAAAGATGATGTTTCGCAAGCAAGTTCATTCCACATAAGAATTCTCCTGTTTACAGCGTCCATCATAGGAAATTGAGAATATCGATTAAAATTTCCAATTTGCCCAAAATTGCAATGAAAGTGTAATACACTGTCAAACCAGAATTTTTTTCCCGCATTGGCCGGACTGATGACGCACATATAATTTTTTTTTGGAATTTTTTTTTCATATAAACAATATAAATCTCTATAAATGTTTACGCACTAATTTCCACGAACCGAATTAAAAATATAATAATTCCTTTGCAATCATTACCGACATAGCTAAACCATAATAATATTCAGCTAAATCACCGTTTGGTGCCGCAAAATAACATTTTTTTGCGTTTTTATATAGTTGCACAAAATCTACTAAATTATAATCAGTATATTCTCTTTGTAAAATTAATAAAACAGATTTAATAAATGGCGATTGGCGAGACGTATATCTCCACTTTGGTTTTAAAAATTCCCGCAAGTTAAACACTCCTAATATTGGGGCTGTTGGAAATTGCCGGAGGAATTCCAAGAAGTCATCTCCTTTGTTTCTCTTTTCTGGTCTGGTATCTGTTGTAAGTCGGCTGCTGCTTTCTCCATCAGGCGGGTTACCATCATTTGTTTGGGGTCGGCAATTGACGAAACCAGAAATGTCGTGCGAGTTTCGGCTTGCTTCCACCAATTCCTCTTGTCCATGCCGGCCATCTTGTTGTACGGATAAGTCTCTAATTTGACGACTGTCATGCCAGTTTCGTCCGGCGATTTGTAGGATAACAATTTGCCGTTCACCACTTCGTAAATAGTTTGCGAGATTTTTCCAGTGGTCCCAACTAAAGTCTCGAGTCCAAACAATGCGCCGAGGGCACTTTTTTCCTCCTCGTAATTCGACGACTCTTGCGCAGCGACAGGTTGAACCTGAATAGGTGCAATTTAGTTTATTTTAGTTTTAGGTTTATTTCTATGCAATTTATGCAGTTCGGTGTTTCGTGTTGTTTTGTGCAGTCTTTTATATTGTGCTCTCCTCCACAATGGAAGCATTTTGGTTTGCTATTTATTTGGAGGCACCGTAATGCAGTGTGACCATATTTCTGACAGTGATAACATTGCATTAGAGGATTACAATCCTCTACTTTTATTTGATAAAATCCTAGGTTTACTCGTTTTTTTGTTAGTAATAAATTCCTTATTTCTCCAGTTGTTTCAATGATGAAATTTTTTTGGTTATATTTTTTAATGTGTATCGTCCCTTTATGCTCGATTTTATTTTGTTCCTTTTCATTTAAAATTTTGATGTCATCATTTTGCAGTATTAGATCTGATATAAATTCCTTTTGGTCATAATTTTCATCAATTCCTTTGAATATCATGCACGGTCTTTTTTTATTTAGATTTTCTACATGAATTCCATCAATATTCAATTTTTTTATTTCATTTTTTATGCTGATCATATCATCTTCTTTTTTGAGTTTCATTATAAGTTCGTTTTTATTAGTTTTCCCCATGTTTGTTACTCCAATTCCTAGTTTAGAGATTTTAATATTTTTCATAATTATTTCTTGAATATTTTCATTATTATTAGACTTTATAATAGTAAGGAATACCGGAGATTTATACTGTACGCTGGCTTGTGCGATGTTTTTACATTTTGATTCGATGTAATTAATGTTTCCAATTTTTGGCAGTATTTTTCACTGTTTATTATAATTTGTTCTTGTAATTGTATTATTTTGGTTTGTAATTTTAGATGTTCACATTTTATTATATCTTCCAGTTTTATTATGTTATTTTCTAGACTTTGTTTAATTTTGGAGTCTTTTACAGATGTATTTTTATTTATGTCGTTTTTTATATTATCAAGGAATTCGTCCATGTTTATTATCGCCCGCCCGTCCGGGCGAGTGACTTATTTGTAGGTATGATTTATTATTTTCGGATCGCACTACAATAACACAACTGTGAATCGAACTGCACTTTGCGGCACAGCCGTCCCGTATGACTACTGTATTGATACTTTGACGGTGAAGGTTCGGTTTTTTCAGGTAGGCTTGAATTATTCGAATGATGTACGTAGGTGTTTTGGTGACGTACATCTTGTGGATCAGTCCATCCATCCATACTGTGTCGAATGCTTTTTCAAGGTCTAGTAGTGCCATGGTGGTATATTGCTTGAGGTTGAAAGCTCTTGAAATGTGCTCCGTGACGCGTGTGAGCTGATGGACTGTCGAATGTTTCTTTCTTAAACCGAACTGTTCGTCTGGTAGAGTCTTGTTGTGGTGGGGGAGATACCGGTTGAGGATGACTTGCTCGAGTACCTTGCTGAGTGTGGGCATCAACCTGATGGGGCGGTATGAAGTCGGATTCGATCGATCTTTTTTCGCTTTGTGGAAAGGTAGTACGCAAGCGTTTTTCCAAGCGGCGGGAAAATGACCCAGTAGTAGGCAGGCGTTGAAGATCTTCGTTAGGTAGATGATTGCTCTCTGTAGAAGATGTTTGAGGAGTACGTTGGTGATTTGGTCTTCCCCTGGTGCCTTGTTTGGTTTGAGGTACCTTATTATGTGGGCCACTTCTTTTGGCGAGGCGAGTCTGATGTCCTCCACGTCTGTTTGTGGGAGTAAAAGTAGCTCTGCCAGTGTGCTATCTACCATGCTGGTTACTACCGGGTCGCTCATTCCGTCCGTTGTGGCGTAAGCTTTTTCGAATCCGTCGGCCAAGGTGTTAGATTTTTCTTCGTTTGAGAGTGCCAGGTTCGAGGAATGGGCTGTTTTCTGAGCAGCTTCGTAAAAATTCCGCTAGGGAAGGCGGTCCTACTTTCAAATAAATCTCACTATTTCGATATCAGTTTGTTTACCGCCTCGACGTAGTTTATACGATTCAAATGTAATTATATATTATCTACTAGTAATAGATCATGGTAACTACATACAATTTACTATGCATCTTTGTCTATAATACTTGATCTAAAATTACACAACATGCAACATATAAATATAATATCCGCAGAAAGTATTGTCTCGGTATAGTTCATAGAAGATTTCAAAATTTTAGATGTTTTTAAGTCCTATTATTCTTTGAAGAAGATAATATTAACATAACCTAAATAAAAGATGAAACCGGACAAAAGGACAGAAACTAAAAATATTTCAGTCGCATCTGGGACTCGAACCCAGGTCCTCTGCCTATCCGGGGCAACGCTCAACCGACTTAGGTAATGAGACAAGTTCAATTTGTGTCATATTCATCGATATCATATCTCAAGTTCAAGATTTGTGAATATTATCTTCCATTTTTTAATCTCATATTATTGGCAGCTATTTTTATGATGTTTACAAAGTTCTACCCGAACTCAATTACAAACTTAAACAGTGTCTCGGATTTACATCCGACTTTTTTATTTATATGAGACATCTATTGACTTTTTGTAAAAGCCTAAAGAATTCAATTTTCAATTATTAATTATTATTTATTGAGATTTAAGAACCTCATCGTAATATTTAATCATTGAAGAAGATAATATTAACATAACCTAAATGAAAGATGAAACCGGACAAAAGGACAGAAACTAAAAATATTTCACGATTTGTAAAACCCCACTTTTATTGAATTAATAACCGTCGCCAACCAGGTTTCGCTTCACCGAAGCTTCGTCAGGGCTTATTATTAACTAAAGATAATTAGATACAGGCACATATATATACATAAAACAATGAGTGAAAGAGATATAAAATGAAAGAAAGAGACACATATAGAGTGGGAGGGGAGACATTATTTAGGGAGGATAAGTGGGGGGGGGGAGGAAAAAGGAGGGGGGGAAAGGGGGGGAAACAGCTGAGATTACCGGAATAAATTAAGTATGGGACTATTAGTTAAATTAATTTGGTTATTAGTAATGTTTAAATTATTATTAACTGCTTTTTTGATCTCGAGCGCTTCTAAATTGTTTAATCTTATTCCAATTCCATTTTTATGTAATATTTTAATACCCGAGTCTTTATCGAATGAGTGATCTGATTCTATTAGTGATTCGCGAATTCTGAAAAGACATTATTATTTAGACATCGTAAGTGCTCTTTTACTCTTACGTTGACGTTCCGGGCCGTTTAACCGATATAAAAAGCCTGACAATCTTTACAATTAGTTGATATATACCCGAGTGGCTTAGTCTATCATCATTATCTTTGGTATTAATTAAGAATTTACCTAAATGATTATTCGTATAAAAAGCGGGTTTTATTTCAGGTGGGAATTTTTTAACGCTCAAAGAAGAAAAGTTATTTGTATAAAGGATTCTACGCCATTGGAATGTTTGATTAATGTTTAAATTATTAGAGTTGTTGAAGAGAAATTTATTTGATGCTATTTGTTTTAATTTTTTATTCAGAATATTGTCTATTAGTTTTATATCATACCCGTTATTTAAAGCTATTTGTTTAATGATAGATAATTCATTGTAAAAATTGTTATTATTTAAGGGTACGGTAATCAATCGATGTATCATGGAATGAAATGCTGCATGTTTGTGGGCAATAGGATGGTTGGATGTATTATGAATGGTAATATCAGTATATGTAGGTTTACGATAAATATTAAAATCAAATTTATTGTTAATGATACTTAAAGTTAAGTCTAGAAAATTCAAAGTAAAGTTAATACCTATTTCTACAGTGAATTGAATTTGTTTGTGAAAAGAATTTATTATTTTAAGAAAAGAGTTTAATTGTCTCAGTACCAGTCCAGATGCAAAATACATCATCAACATATCTTCTCCAAAGTAATATGTTTTTTAAGAGAGGTGATTTTGAATCAAAAATATTATTTTCTAGATCGTTCATGAATATGTCTGCGATAAGGGGGCTAGTAGGAGCTCCCATCGCCAATCCGTCTTTTTGATAAATGATATTATTATATTGAAAGTAATTTTGATTTAAACAAATATTAAATAGACGAGATAAGTCATTAGATAAATCTTTTGGCAAGTGTGAATTTTTCAGTAAATTAGATATTAGGGTTTTACTCTCAGTGATAGGGACATTAGGAAACAGATTGACTACATCGAACGATATTAATTTACAATTATTGGGGAGAACCAGGTCTTTCAGTTCGTCAATTAATGATAATGAGTTTTTGATTGTATATTTAGGGAAAAACACATTGGCGTCAATGAATACTTTTGTTATGTATGAAGCTAATTTAAAGTTGGGGGAATTACAACAGGAGACCACAGGCCTGATAGGGTAATCAACTTTATGGATTTTCAGAAAACCATAAAGTTTTGGTGCTTTGGGGTTTTTTTTGTTAGAAACTTTGTTTGATTATATGAATCGTCTTGGAAAGTAGAATGTTTGGAATCTTTTAGTGCATATTTTATATTATTTAAGTATTTAGTTGTAGGGTCAGTTAGTAAAACATTAAACATATCACTTTTGATGAAATCTTCAACTTTTGTGTTATATTCACTTTTGTTTAATATGATGACAGTGTTGCCTTTGTCGGCTTTTGTTAGGATTAAATTGTCCGTAATTGTACTTAATTTATTCCGGTAATCTCAGCTGTTTCCCCCCCCCCCCCCTTCCCCTCCTTTTTCCTTCCACCCCCCACTTATCCTCCCTAAATAATGTCTCCCCTCCCACTCTATATGTGTCTCTTTCTTTCATTTTATATCTCTTTCACTCATTGTTTTATGTAGAGGAAAGGAAGCATATTCGGAATACCATTTACATTTTAGGGTGCAGAAAATAAGATAAAAATGTTTTTACGAATAAAAGTCGATTTAAATGTTAAGAAACTAATAGTTTATTAGGAAACGAGAACAGAAATTAAAAAAAAATATTACAGTGCTTTTAAAAAATAAAAAATTAAAGAATGAGAAAAAATGCGTTTTTTTAAAAGTGCATGTAATTCGGAATAGTATATTCCAAATTATATTCACTTTTAATATTTCAGAATATAATAGTGTCTTGTTAATTATTTGCAATAATCACATACATACTCTTCTGTTTCGCATCCGGCACATTCATTGTGTACCCAGAGGTTGCACATTAGGCACTTGACCCAAAGTTCTCCCCTTACATCCTGACTGAAAGGACCATTGCAGAAAAAGCACACTGCGTCTTCATCGTTTGGTTTATTAGTTCCAGGAGGGATGACTATATCAGAAGAGGAACTGTCATCAATTACTTCCGATGCAGAAGAATCCGAGTCAGTAGCAATATCTGTCGTTTTTTTCTTTTTGGAATTTTTTGTACCCTTGGGCTTGTTCTTGGCAGTCCTCTTTTCCTGTTCATCTATTAGTTGCTTCTTGTATGGAGAACTTGATATAACGGTTGAAACCGCTGATTTACGCCCTCTATTGGATGTTTTTTTTCTAGTTTGCGGAATCGGGGAAACATCAAATGGGGTAATGATAGTGCGATTGGGTCTTCCACGCGAAGTCGACGGCTGGGGTTCAATCGCGACCAAGGAAGGACTTTGTTCTTCGGGTGGACTTTCCATTAAAGCTAATGGACGTGCTTCAACTTTCATCATGGGTGTTGTTGACGCTTCTGCACAATGCTGGACTTCAGACTCTTCAATTTCTGCAGCAAGAAAGTCAGCATCGCTAAAAATATGCCGGTTGAAGGGATAGATTCCACTAACTTTGAATCCATTTGCTGCAATCTCTCCGGTTTGGCATTTGCGATAAGCATTTCCAAATAACTTCGTTATGTCATATACTGACAAAGCTCGTGCGTTATTACGTAGCCACATACGAATTTCTTCGCTATAATAGGCCTTCAGAGGACTCATGAATGACCTGTCGAGGGGCTGAATTTTGTGTGTGCAGTGAGGAGGGAGTGATATTATGGAGACGTGATTCGCTCTAGCCAAATCTACAATCTCCACGTTTTTTGTATGGCTATAATGACCATCCAAGATTAACAAAACCGGAGAGCTCTCGCTTGGTTTAGTTTTCTCCATGAAATGTAAAAACCATTGGGTAAATAGGTGAGTTTGTATCCACCCAGATGGATGACATACTCCAACAGATCCAGCCGGGGCTCCTTTCATGAGCTGTAGATTCATATTTTTGCGGGGGAAAATTATCATTGGAGGCACATATATGCCTGATGCGCTCATACAAACCACAATAGTTATAAGAGACCCTCGTTCAGCCGAAGTTAGTGCACCGATTTGTTTTTTACCACGGCGTCCAATGATTTTCGGGATTTTACTTTGAACGATAGATAGTCCTGATTCATCTACGTTGAATATACGGTCGGCGGGGTAGTTTTTTTCTGAATACACATTTTCTAGTATGTCGTAAAATGTGTCCAATTTTTCTTTGGTAAAACCGATGGCTCTTGCAAACGAGGTTCCTGTAGGTTTTCTCATAGATAACACATTTTTGTGTCTATTTAGGAAGCCTTTCAACCAGTATCTGCCAGCAATTCCCGATTTAAAAGGAGTTGGATGATTATTTTTAACAGCCACTTGATAAGACAATCGTCGGATATCCATTTGTGTTAGACCATAGAACTTTTTTTCCATTACAAGGGCGTAGTCTACCAATTGTTTTTCGAACTCTGCACTAAAAACTGGTTTTCGGCCAATTTTCTTTGAGGTTAAAGTCAAAGAGTCCGCATCTTTTTCAGATACGAGTCGAAACAAAGTAGTACGTGGGACTTTAAAGTGTTTAGCTGCCATCAAATATCCCATTTTTTTATTGCGAACAGCAGTAATGGCTTCACACATATCATTCGAATCCCACTTCTTCCTTTTCTGGTACAAATTTGATGACGACATCTCTGTAAAATTAAATAAAAGTACTTAAAAAAAATGAATATAATTTGGAATACTATTCCGATTTTGCATCACATTCCGTATTCCGCATTAGCAACATATAACCTAAAAGATCTTTCTTATATCACATGTCAACGTATTAAAAAATGCAAAAACGAAAGCCATACTATAAAAATAAAACTCTTTCTGAAGTGATTTCATTTGTAATGTTATAAAATAGTTTGGAATATGGGGTGATTATATTGGATTAAAAACTCACCGAAAAAGTTTTGATCGGAGCAACTTCACAAAACACGTCAGCATTCATCCGCAGACACAGGAGAACTATTATTCCGGCCAAAATCAAGGCTCACAGCTTCGACTTTCAATAGTTATAATTATTACCGATAGATTCCGCCACCCGAACCGAAGATAAGACGGTATTCCGAATTACCAACAGTATTCCAAATACGCTTCCTTTCCTCTATATATATGTGCCTGTATCTAATTATCTTTAGTTAATAATAAGCCCTGACGAAGCTTCGGTGAAGCGAAACCTAGTTGGCGACGGTTATTAATTCAATAAAAGTGGTGTTTTACAAATTGTGTTTTTCATTTAATATATAATGTCACACCCCAAAGTGTTTGCTTCCTTCAAAAAAAAAAAAAATATATATATATATATTTCAGTCGCATTAGTTTCTTAACAGTGTTTCTGTTTTTATAAGTAGAAAAGGTTGCTTGTTGGGCAGTCGGTAGTGCAGGCCGTTTAATGGGACATTCCGTGCCATCAATCATTAACCTTGTGTTAAGGTATCTGTCTCGGAAATCTGTTGGAGAAAAGAAATTTACACTCGGTTTTGATGTCCAAATGTTGAGCTCTTTCCACTGCAGCGACACGAATTTCACCCAAGTAATAAAAATATTGGAAACATCTTTAATCCATAAGCGACAATGCATGCGATCCGCAGCTTATGGGTTAATGGATATAAGATACATCTTGCAATTTTAATAAATGTTTTGTGTGTTCTCAATATCATTAATGTTAAAAAAAAATTGTTCAAAGGGATTTAGATTAGTGGGGGGATTGCCATAAAAGTATTTTAAACAGTATGTGGCTTGACCTAAGGAATGGAAAACAAACACCACTTTCTCATATGACTCTAAACCGGTAAAAAAATGAATTGATGCCGGGTCTTTCTTAATAATAATAATAGTTGGATGACTTGTATAGCGCCGTTTTTGTGAGAAATCATTTGTTTCTCCCTTTCTATTGATGTTACATTTATTAGATGATTGGTGGCACAAGAAGAGTTGGTATTTATTGAATTATTGGTATTAATTTTTAGGACTGGAAAGTATTCATAAAATTAATTTTAGGACTCGAAAATATCTATAAAATTACCTTGAAAAGCGTAAGAATCTTTAATAAATATTAACGTTTTTTATTTTTATTTTTTATTTTACACTTTGGTTGTTTACAGTGTTGCGGGCTGTGGACGCATTTGCGCACCGATGCGTGAATTTTTAATTATATATATATATATATATATATATATATTTTATTTATTTTTATTTTATTTAATGACTTTAGGTAAGTACTAACCGGCCGGCCTACCTTAGCAATTTACAGGTGAATTTCTTTAATTTATGGATACGATTGTCTGAAAAGATGTGTTTTAAGTTTAGTTCTGAATTCTGTTGAATCTTTGATAATTCTTAAGTCATGCGGCAGTTCATTCCAGGCTTTAGGTCCCGACACTCCGAAAGCACGATCACCGAACTTAGTATTAGGTGTGCGCTTTGGTTCCTTCAACCTGCCGATAGCTGATGACGCTGCTGACCCAAGGGTGGACTGCCATGAGTTGGTATTTTCGGGAATACACAGTTCTGATAAGTAAGCCGGAGCCATTCCGTTAAGTGACTTAAATACCATCCAGCAGAGCTTGAACTGGGTTCTTTCAGGACATTTGAGCCAGTGGAGATTTTTTAGATGCTCTGAAATGTGAGAATATTTAGATACGCCGGTGATAAGTCTTGCTGCAGTGTTGAATACTGATTGCAATTTGTTAATTTGGTATTTGGGGAGACTCGCATATATTCCGTTGCAATAATCTAGACGTGACACAACGTACGAATTGACAAGCAGTTTAGTTGCCTCTGTTGGCAGGTTTCTCCGTACTGCTTTTATTTGCCTTAATTGAAAGAACCCTGTACTTACAGTTCTGTTTACTTGACTTTTAAGGGAAAAGTCTGCATCCAGATTGACACCGAGTAATTTAACACACGTCTTCGGAGTAATGTCACTTCCCGAAATATTTATTGGGGAGTTATCAATGATATGCTGACGTCTGCTTGTGGCGGTCCAGAGAAACTCAGTTTTTGACGGATTCAGCTTCAATCTATTTTAGGTCATCCAGCGAGTTATTGCTTCTAGACACTCAGCTATGCGAGTTTTTAGTCTGTCTATTTCTTCTGGTAAGCAGTAGAAATAAACTTGCTGGTCGTCAGCATAGCAGTGGGATTGAAGACCAAATGATTCTATTATTTTAGCTACATCATTTGTGAAAATGATGAACAGCAGAGGACCCAGAACGGACCCCTGGGGTACTCCAGATGAAAGGGTTGCATATTTTGATTGGTTTTGCCCCATCTTCACTGCTTGTAAACGATTGGTTAAATACGATGTCAGCCAATTCTTAACGCCACAGTTTAAACCAAAGGATTCTTCTAAACGTGTGATAAGAAAATCGTGGTCAATCGTATCAAAAGCGGCACTCATGTCTAAGACTGAAAGAAGTGCCAGCTTACCCGACTCTATGGCCAGAGTTATATCCGACAAAACGCGTAGTAATCCAGTTTCCGTTGAGTGGAACCTTCTGTATGCAGATTGAAATTTAGTTAACAATTTATTTTAATTTAAGTGACTTATTATCTGTAAAGCAGTAATTTTTTCTAAAATTTTAGAAATGAATGGAAGATTTGAAACGGGTCGATAATTTGAAAGATCTTCAGCGTCCAATTGCGGTTTTTTTAATAATGGAGTTACGACAGCTGCTTTTAGTGATTTTGGAAAATCACCAATGTTAAATGACTTATTAAAGAGTTGAACTAGGAATGGAGCTAATTCGTTGCAACACTTCTTTAGTAATCATGTTGGTATAGGATCGAGTGCGCACTGTTTGTTCGGTGAAGCGAGTATTAACTTATTTTTTTTTTTCATTTCTTAGTTTCTTATTAGTCAAGAAGTGACGAAACATTTAAAGTTACTGTCTCTAAATTTACATGTTCTTTATACAAATAGAACGGCGTCTTTGCGCCTCACACTTTTCACCGCATGATGGTACTTTTAAATATTACCTGACCGTTATTGTCAATTGCGTCTTGTGATCTCGGTAGGGAAAAATCTGTTTATAAAAACCCTACTAAATTGCATGTTTTGCGTCATCATCGGCAGTCCGAGGAGCACCAGCATCAGCACCTTGGCATATATACATACGTGTCTGTTTGTGTTGTGTGAGGAGGGGGAGGGTATCGGCTATGGCCTTTTTGTTGGAGTTCCTCCGCATTCGCCTTTGGAAATAAGGAAAACCATAGAAAACCTTATTCAGGAGGAAGCGCCCGATGTTCCCAAGAACGAGTTCGGACTTCAGTGATCTCGGTCTTGAGATCCTGCGTTTTGCAATGTGTGTGTGTATGTCTGTTTTTGTGTAGATATATACGTGTATGGGAGATTATGAATAGACGTACTTATATAAATATGAAGCTAAATAAAAAATAAATAATTATCTATATACGTACATATATGTATATATTAATATTGTATTTGGGATGGATTCTGGAATTGGGATGGACTTACCGCTCGCTCATTCGAACGGATCATACCACGCTAGGTCGTGTGTCATGAGAATGTGTTTTGGAAGTCTGTGCTTGTATTTGAAAGTGAAGTCGTTAGGCGATGTGTATTGTCCGAGCTCTCGAATTAGTGTATTTTTGCTGTTTTTCAGTGAGTTGTAAAAACGCTCGGACAACTTGTGTGCGTGTTCGTACAAGGTAGGTATTTTTTGTGTTTTGTGTAGTGTTTTTAGGTTTGTTCTGATTCTGGTGTTGTATGTGATTTTAATACAGTGATTTTGTAGTGTTTGGAGATTGGTGTGTGCCGAATTTGAAATGTTGCTCCACACGGGGAAAGCGTATGTAATTAACGGGCGAATGAGCGAGTAGTAGATGAGGAGTTTGGTTCTGGGAGGTAGCGAACTTGTCTGCAGAATATCGGCCGCATTGCGCCGATCGCTTTTCTAGCCTTCGTGTGCGCTTTTATCACGTGGGATTTCCAATTTAGCCGCGAGTCCATTGTGAGTCCCAGGTAGACCACTTCTTCCTTCCATTCTATCTGCTGTCCTCCCATTTCGAGCTTGACGTCAGGTTGTCGATTTTTCCTTTTTCTTGTAAAGGCTATGGCTTCCGTTTTCGTCTCGTTTAGCTTCATGCGCCATTTTTTATAATATTCCACCAGGGCGTCGAGCGCCCGCTGTAGGTATATGGCCGCCATGTTTGGATCTCTCGAGGAAACGTATAGCTTGACGTCATCGGCGAACGTAGACTGCTTACATCTCTCGTCTCGGGGGATGTCGTGTGTGAATATGTTGAAGAGATGCGGTCCGAGGAGACTTCCCTGCGGCACGCCTTTAGGTATCCCACGTGATGAAGAGAAGACATTCCTTATGAGCACTCTGAATGACCTATTTTTTAGATAATCTTGTATCAGTCTAGTTAGGTATACGGGCGTGTCAGTGCGGTGCAGTTTGTGCACGAGGCCCTGTGTCCAGACAGTGTCGAACGCCTTCTCTAGGTCCAGGAGCGCTGCAACAGTGATGCGATCTTCGTTGAATCTGCGCGTGATGAATTCCGCTACTCGGGTCAGTTGGTGGGTGGTGGAATGCTTCTTTCTGAATCCGAACTGCTTGTCTGGTAGAGTGTTTGTGTTTTCGTGATGTGGAGTGAGCCGGTTGAGTATTATTTGTTCAAATACCTTGCTCATGGTCGGTAGCAAACTTATCGGGCGATAGTTTGTTGGCTTCGTTCTGTCCTTGTTTGGCTTGTTAAACGGAAGTACGGTTGCCGATTTCCATATCTGGGGAAAATGTCCGACCATGAAGCAGGCGTTGAACAATTTTGTCATGTGTATGATGGCTTTTTGAGGGAGATGTTTGAGTAGAATGTTGTGTATTTGATCGCTTCCCGGCGCTTTGTTCGTTTTTAATCTCTTTATCGTGACGGCTATCTCGCTCGGCGTTGTGAAGTTGATGTCGGCTACGCTCGTTTGCTCGGCTCGATCGAGTTCTCGTAGGCTTTCGGCTACGATGTTATCTGTCTCGGGGTCGCTTATCCCGTCCGTAGCTCTGTATGCTTTCTCGAACCCGTCTGCGAGCGCGTCTGCCTTTTCTTCGTGGGACAGGGCTAGGCCTGAGCCGTCTATTTTCGTGAGCGGAGGGATCGCGTTGTCTTGATGTCTCAGAGCTTTCGCCATTTTCCATAGGGAATTATCTCGTGGAGTCAGCGATTCGACTTTCTTTGTCCATTGTAGGCGTTTCAGCTCCGAGATTTGTCGCTTGATTTCTCGCTCGAGAGTGGTGTAGGCGGTTTTTGCATATCCGTCTCGCGTCCGCTGATAGATCCGTCGCAGTCGATTTTTTTCCTTGATGAGATTTAGAGCGTCTTCGGGAAGTTTGATCGTGTATGTGTGTGCTTCTTTGTGTGGAATGTACCTATCCTGTGCGTGTTGTATTATTTCTGTGAGAGTGCGCGCGGCCGCGTCGATTTCTTCTCTTGTTTGAAACGTGCTCGAGGTCAGGTGGATCTGTTCGTTGATTTCCGATTTAAATCCGGTCCAATCGGCGTCTTTGTAGTTGCGTTGTTTCCTTTGCGTTCTCGCAGTTGTTCCTCCTACAGTGAAGCTCACCGGTAGATGGTCAGACGGCAGTTCGTCGAGCGTGCGTATTGCCGAGATCGTGTTGGCATTTTTCACGAGCACAATGTCTAGCGTGCTGGGATATTTCGCTCTTGTCGAATAGTACGTCGGTCTGTCCGGTGCCATTATCGAATAGTTATTCGTCTCCATATGCTTGAATAGCGTTTTTCCATTCGTGTTGCCTATGTAGTTATTCCAAAAGTTGTGTTTTGCGTTTAGATCGCATCCCACTACAACTTTGGGTCCCATCTTCATCAGGGCGCTTAGATCTTCTCGTTTGAGTTTTTCGCCGTTCGGGCAGTAGGCGGCGATGAAAATGTGCGCTCTATCCTCTATGTTGACTTCGATTACTGTAGCTTCTGTAGTTTTCAACTTGGGAGTAGGAATTCTCTTGGCTATTATGGATTGGTGAACGAGTATGGCCGTGCCGCCCCCGTAATTTTCTTCTCGGTCGTCTCTGAATATCTCGAAGCCGGGCACTCTCAGATGGATGTTTTGTTTTAAATGTGTTTCAGTAATGAGTATTATGTCTGTGTTTGTGTTTTTGACCAGGACGAGCAGTTCATCTGTCTTGAAGCGGATGCTGCGGGCGTTCCACAGGAGGATCTTCACGGCCCCGTGCTCAACCATCGAGCGTGGACGTGATCAGCTCCATCAAGATGACGAGCTTCTCCGTTCGTGAATTGCACCGAGCCAGCTGCGAGCGGACGCGGAGGAGGCCTTGGAGGAGGGACATTATGTCCAGGTCGTCTTCGGCTTGTGGTGAGGATTCTTGAGCCGGCGGCGGGCGCTCTGGCTGTTGTCGTGGTGTTGGCTGTCTGCTGGCGTGCTGCTGGCGTGGGGCCGGCTGAGCCTGCCGCTATGTTCGCCCATGAGCGTCCGTCCGTCCTTGTCGCACTTGCTGCGTGAGGAGGCGGCCTGCTGGGTCGCTGGGCGGTGTTGGTGCGCGGCTGAAGAGTCGCCACGTACGCCACGCGCTTCGGGCATTCTCGATAGTTCGCCGGGTGCGGACCTCCGCAGTTGCAGCATGCGGCGGGCTCGTCCCTTGTCGTCTTGGGGCACTCTGAGGATGCGTGCTCCAGCAGGCATTTCACACATCTCGCCGTGTGTGAGCAGTTCCTCGAGCCATGGCCGAACCCCTGGCATCGGTAGCACTGGGTGCCGTGCTGCAGGTGCTTGCTGCGGTACTTCTGCAGCCTAATCCTGCAGTGGCACAGGTACTTGATGGAGGCCCTCAGCCTCCCCATATCCACTTCCTTGTTGAAGTGGGCCAGATATAGCGGGTATTCTGCAGATGCCGCCGTCATCCTCACCACTCTTATTGCCGGGTAGCCTTGGCTCTCAAGGTCTTCTTTGATGTGGTCGATGTCCACATCGGGTAGGCCCTTGATTACCGACTTCTTGGTCTTCTCGGCCTCCGCCTTGAAGGTGTGGAAGCTTGCTGCTCCCGCACGAAGTCCGTTTGTGAGGGCCCGGTGGTCCTCCATCGAGCGCACGAAGATGTTCGCCGTGCCGCCCCTATTGTAACGAATGTTAAAAATCTTACCCGGTCCGAGGTGATTCTGTATACTCGTGGTGATCTGCAGGTGCGTCATGGCACCCAGGGTCATCACCACTGGGGGTACTCGATCCCTCCTTGCTGCTTCACCTGCGGAGGGAGAAGAAAAATTAGTATTTGCGCGCTTTGTGCGCGGCGCACTGCCGCCCTCGCTCACCTCGGGTAGGCCTGAGAAGCGATTATCGCATCTCACCGTGGCTGCATTCTCCGCGGTCCTCCTCAGGAACTGGACGGTGTCGGTATTGGGCAGCAGGCGATACAGGGCCGACTGCCTGTTCCCAGCCTTCAGTGGGGGGCTCGAACGAATATTCGTTAATGTGCACGGGGGAAGATTGCCTTAACAAAGGCAGTTTTGGTGGCGCGGACGCCTAATTTGTAGTCTGGGTGAACTCCTTGTCTCCAGGAAGGTGGGTGCCGGCTGCGAAGTCCGCAAGCCAGGCAATCTCTCTATCTGAAACACAAAGCCTTTTTCCTACCTCTACCTACCGAGTATTAACTTCCTCACTTTTTCGAGGGTTGTAGATTTGAAGGCAGATAAGGTTCCGCCATTATTTTTTGTAAATGATGGCGGTGGGGCGGCGATTGTTAGCGCGCGTATGGACTCAATTTTTTCGAGAAAAAACTTGGAAAAGATATCCGGAGCGATGTCAATTGTATTTTCTGCACTAACATCGGCAACAACTGTCTTTACCGAGTTCCAAAGACGACGCGGATTTATACGTTCTGAGTGAATCCTATTTGTCCAATATTCAGACCTTTTTGAACGAATTAAGATTGTGTACTATTTTTGAGCCTGTACTCTTTGTGTACTCTTTTTCTTGTATGTCATTATACTGAAAACGGAGTATTTTAGTGTTTGACTTGAGGATTGTCTTGTAGATATTTCAGTTTTTTCATCCGTCTGAGTGTCTCTATCTATCTTGAGAGTATCAAATGGCAATACGACTTCCACTGCCACGTCTTCCATATTCACAGGCAACATCACTTCTTCCATTCCATCTTGTAGTTTTGGTTTCTTATGGATCCTGGCCGAATTTATACATTTTTCTTCGCGTTCCAGAACCCTTTTCCGTATGTTAATGGCTTCCAAATTATCTCCCTTCGTCCAGGGAAATATTGAAGGAACTACACCTTTCCGCAACTTTTGTATCAATGGTGTGGTTCCATCTGAAAATAAAATACAAGGATCAAAGTCTGGAAACTCGCATGATATAAAATACAGAACCGTCTATGTTAACAAATAATTTTTACGGAGAAAGAGGAAAGAAAATATTGACAAATGCATTTCCAATGACAATTATTGTGCTATTTTTTTTTTTTTTTGAAATTCTGTAGATTTAACTTCACGAAATTGATCTTTCCGAACTCGGTCGCGGTTGCGATCGGTGACGTTGCGACCTCGTCCTCCTCCGCGTCCTCTCTGGGGCGCCTGGGGGGGGCGGTCGTCGTCGGTAATTTGCTGGGGGGGAGCAGAAGCTCCATGATTAATTTGTTGAGCAGACATGGTCAACAAGTTAAGGTGTTGGGTTTTACCGGACATCCAGGTAAAATTGAATTGCTATATTTAAAATGTTTCTTTACGTGTTTATGTAATTTTATATTGGGGATTCAATTGTGAAAATATTAAGAAGGTATTAAAATAAATGGGGGTACTTACGCTTAATATTCTCGCCTATATAATCTGTGTTCATAAAATGAGATTTACAAACTACAGAAGTACGAGTCGGTATCCACTTCAAACGTTTGATGGAATTAATCCATTTCGCCTTCAAATCTTTGTCTTTTGGAAAAACATGTCCACCCCTATTTTTGCAAATTGGAACACAACAATAAGTTGACGGCATTATTACGATATTAAGACAAAAACTTTCAATTATTTCAAATGGCGCAGAAAACGTATGACATTTGACAGTTCTCCCACGCTAATGGGACCGCCTTGGACATGCGGCACCTAGTGGCAAAAATCGTGCGAAAACCTCCCATTGATTTGTTTGAGGGGCGGGATGCTGTTGTCCTGGCAACGCAGGGCCTTTGCCATTTTCCAGAGTGAGTTGTCCTGAGTGCTGAGAGATGTTATTTTTTCTGACCACAGAGTATTTTTCAACTTCGAAATCTCTTCCTTGATTTCTCTACCGAGAGCGTTGACTGCTATTTTGAAGCAGCTTTCCCGGGTGTTTTGGTGGATTCGGCGGAGTCTATTTTTTTCTGTGATCAGGAATTTGATGTGTGGTGTGAGCTTCACGGTGAAGGGTTGGATTTTCTTCACGGGGATGCAATTATCGCGGGCTGTTTGGATAATTTTCGACAGCGAGTTGACCGCTTCGTCAATGTGCGCCGGAGTAGTGAGTGTCTCAGATGTTAGGTAGATTTGCTGGTTGATCCCCTCCTTGAAGTTTTTCCAGTCGGCTTTTTGGAGATCGAGTTGAGTCCTGGTTGTTCTCGTGATATTACCGCCGATTGTGAAGCTTACCGGAAAATGGTCGGATGATAGTTTATCTGAAACAGTAGAAGCATCAACACCAAATGGAGAACTGAACATCTCAAATGCTTTCTCATAATTGACTAGTTCTTTAAAACGATAATTAAAGGCTACTATAAGTTTTCTTATTTCGTCAGAATATTATGAAAAATTATTATTTTGCCATTCTTTCAACAATGGAAAATGTTGTGCATTATTATTTTTAACTTGACTCCCAAACAATAATAATTTCACCTGGAACGCTTTAATCAAATTGCAAGCATCGGTAATTAAATTATTCTGATTCTGCAACTCTATATTTAACTGATTCAATTTTTCCGTAATGTCTACTAAGAAACATAAGTCTTGCAACCATTCTTCATTTGTTAATTCGGGAATAGGCATATTCTCCTCGGTCATAAAATAATTGATTTCTTCCCGTAACTCAAAAAATCGCCTTAAACATTTTCCGCGACTCAACCATCTAACAATAAACAATGTCGCCGTACTCAGAATCTAACTCAGTGAGATATGTCTTAAATTGACGATGCTGAAGAGCGTGCGAACGGATATAGTTCACTGTTTTTATAACAACTTGCATGACTTGGCTCATAGATAACACTTGAGCGCATAACTTTTGTTGATGTATCAAACATTGTATCACATATATATCACTGGTTTTGTTAATTTTAGCCTCCAACTCATTTATAATTAACTTTACAGCACCTTTATTTTTTCCAATCATAGCCGGCGCTCCATCTGTTATTAATCCGGAAAGCATCTCTAAATGTAAGCCGTTATCTAACAGACATTTTTTTATGGCTTGAAAAATATCTTCACCCTTTGTGGTATCTTTCAAGCTTAAGAGATTTAATAATTCTTGTGTAATCTGGAACGATTCATTAACACCACGAATATATACTGCAATCTGTGAAGTGTCCGAAATATCGGTGCTTTCGTCGAAAGCTAAAGAATATGATTTAAAAATTTTAATGTCGTTACGCAAATTCATAACTATATCTTCTGAAATATCATTAATGCTGCGAGTTATATTTTGGTGTGATAAACTTAAGTTTGAAAATAATTTACTTTTATCGAGCAAAATATCCTTTACGATGGCTTGAACACGGTCTTTAACTAATTCCCCGTCCGAAAATGGCTTCATTTTTTTTGCTATTAACAATGCGACAGAATAACTTGCTTTGACGATATTGGATGATTGTTGTACGATGAAGCGAACATACTTTGGGATTTTAATTGAGATTTAAGAATGGTAAGCTTATATTTTCTCACTTCATCGTCAAATTCCAAATAGTTACTATGTTTTGTTTCATGATGTCTTTTAACATTGATTTCTTTAAAAACAGCTACTGTTTCTCTACAAATTAAAGACGTTAAGTTGGAGTTAGTTATATGTTATAAAGAAATAATCGTCTTCCCAACGGCTATTGAATTTCCTGTTTTCATCAACGAGTTTCCTTTTCTTCGAAATTATGTTTAACGGCTAAAATATAAATGTACTAATTAATAATATATCACTAAAATAAGTGCACCTGTGTTTAGCTGTGGATACGCAACTTGTATGATCGCATTAGTGTAAGTAAATCTAAATACTAATCTGCACTGGTTGGTCCTTGTTACGAGATCGGACAAGTTGCGTGTCCGGAGCTCTACTAATTCCCAAAAGGATTATGGTTGGTCATCTTCCCTCACCTTAAAACACTTGCCTCGTTTGAATACTACTATTGTAGATAACTAGACGTCGATACTATAGAGTAGTATTATAGAGCTGCAATACACTGAACGGACGACACGTCGACAAGAATCGGAGAATAATGACGAATCTCGACCTGTTGAACCCCGTCAAAACCGAGTAGTTACAAAAATTACACACGCCTGCCCGTGGCGACGCTCCAAGCAGATTGAGGTTTCTCTTACGCTTAACGAGGAGAAGTTATGCGCTCCATCTGTTGTTCATCCAGAAAGCGATTTTTCGAGCGAGAAATTATGCGCGCGAAATATAAATCAGCAGAATTTGAGCATCTGGTGTAATTATAAAAAAAAACTGGTTTTAATAACTTAAATGTGATTTTAAAGACATTCTGAAGTACCCGATACTTAAAAAAAATATATTTCTTCATACATGACCGCGGGCAGCACAGCACGTATGGGCGCAGCGGGCCGCGGGTTGGCCAGGGCTGGTTTATAACTTTAAAAAAAACCAATCGCTAAAATCGTGTGTACTTCACTAGATAATAATATCAAGAAGCTACAGTTTACTAACAAATTTCTTTATTAACTTCCCGGATTCATTGGAGGCGGTAACGTTTCAGCGCCACTGTCTACTCCGTACACTACCTCAGACCCAATGATGGCGAGGACCCTTTCCTCCAGTAAAGTCAACGGTATTGCCATGCTCTGGCCACCTCCAGTCTTTGTTCTTTCTACAGCCAAGCGAGAGGCTTTATGCTTAACATTGTTTTTTAAATCCCTCCATGCCTGAAACATTGAAGGAAATGATTAATTAGTAGCTAAATCAACTCTCGCTGGCTTACTCTCGGTGTTATTTATTTACGGACCAATGTCCAATTACACAAAATACATAACTCGAAATGAAATAAACAAGAACTACGGAAAAAGAACAGCACATACATAATACAAGAATGAAGCAATGACAAAAAGTTATAGTTTTGCTTCCTTCTGATATTTAGTGTATGGTCGTGTAATATAATGTGTACATACTTGCTGCCACTTTTCTGCTGTTTTGGTCGTCCCTGTCCCAATGGCATTGGGGGTGCCTGCCTCCATTTTCGTTTTGGCTACGGCCATTTTGTCCTTGATCCCCCCCGTGGCCAAAACGGGGGTCATCTCGAGTTGGCTCACCAGCCACTCCAACTGCAACTGCTCATTGGAGGCACGTTTTTTGAACACCTGTTGAAGAATTATAAGATGTTATGAGGATAGTAAGAGTACGAATCACTAAAGCAATTGCGTTATTCTTGTTAAACATATTAAATCAATTAATTACACGACATTACATTGTTATGTCGATGTTACAAAGCTAGTGAAGTATACATGCAATACGTTTAAATAGTTGTAGGAGCCAGTCATTTTTATAAATAAAACTACAAACTAACTAACGCGTCATTCTCGGCGAATAGGGACTTTTAAAGTGGTATCGTCATATATTACTAAATAACAAAACACCACAACATCTTACAGTTATGCTTTGACGATGGTATAAAACTTTAAATATACGTTAAATAAATAAATACCAAATGTACAAGTTATTCGTCTTTTCAAAATTGTCAACTGTCAACAAACCAAACCAAACGAACAGACATAGACAAGCACTCTGGAAACATAGAAACCATAGAAAATCGCAGAAATTTGCAAGACGAAAACGCAACGACACCTTCCGACGCTGTTTGCGCGGTAACATAACGTAAGACAAAATTTCGAGTTACGGATTACCGATTTTGCCTGTTAATGTTAATTGTCTCGTAACGCTAATTTAACATTAAGGAAATGCAAAAGGTACAGACTCGGGCCCCAGATGTTACTGGTACACGTGTACAATCAATGGCTCCTGTGACATTTGGAAACTTGGATAATTTGTGAAATTTTACATTATTATTCAACATTTCTGCGTCACTTATAGGCATTGATATTTTTTTTTGTTGAGGGACGCTATGGCCTTTGATACATTAAAATTATTTTACAAACTGTACGTTTGTAGTATCACCAAGTACTCTTTGCATTGACCCAATCGCATAAAAAACCTCAAAGCCAACAGACAGCATTATTCTTAAGGACAGAAAAAAGGTTATTTAAGCAGATGCTAATTTTATTTACATGACATGTATTAAATTTTTAATAAATTGATTTTAAAACGTTTGTAATTTCACTTTATTAATCATCACTTACATGTCACTGGAAGTAGTTATCATATCCGCAATTAATTCAGTTAAAAGTCTAGCAGTTTCTTTATTTACACGAAATCGGCAAAAAAATCTAAATTTCTCATTAGATAAAAGTTCCGACGTATATTATGTCACTTAACACGTCGTGTTATATAGTTTATAATTGCTTCATCGTCAGAACTCTCACTTATCGCGGACATAATTAATTGCTAATGGATATCAAGAAAATAACGTCTGAACTGTCAGCTGTCACTGATAATGGCGGCCATTTTGGTTCCCTTTACTTTAGCATTCACAGCACACTTGCTGGCCTGTAAGATCGTCTATAAAAGTAAACGGTAAATGTCAAATGAAAAAAACTCATTTCTATGACTTTTACTGTTAACTTTTACAATAAGCATTGCATTTAGCATTTTCGGTAAACGAAAAACCCACCCTTAGTGTTTTTGGCTTTCCTTATCTCTTATGCTTCTAAGTTATCTAGTCTAATGCCTATTCCATTTTTATGCAGTAAACTAGGTGCCTGTATTTTTATTGAATGTGTGGTCTGTTTATAGAAGGTGGTTTGCAAATTCTGAGAACCCATTATTATTGAGACTTGTTGTGTTCTTTAACCCTAATATTAACTTTATGCGACGTTTTCCCTACATAAAATGCGGGCAATTGTTGCATTGAAGTGAATAAATGCCCAAGTGGCCTAAAATATCTTTTTTATCTTTACCGTTAATTAAAAGTTTACCTATACATTGTCTGTGTAAAATGCTGGTTTGATAACCAACCAGTGAATCGAGTGGAAAGCGGAATGTTTGTGGGAGGTGGGGTGATTAGAGGTGTTATGAATGGTTATGTCAGTATAAGTGGGTTTATGGTAAATTTTAAAATCTATTTTATTGTCTTTAACCGATAACATAAGGTCTAAATAATTTTGAGTACAGTCGATTCCTATTTCCATTGCGAATTGAATTTGCTTATGGAAGGAGTTTATTAGTAGGAGGAAAGAGTTACGTTAGCGCCCCGTACCTGTCCTTATACAAAAAACATCATCCACGTATATTTTCCATGATAGCACAATATTTAATAGGGGAGATTTACAGTTCAAAATATTATTCTCTAATTTGTCCATGAAGATATCAGCAATAAAAGGATATCTGGGCGCCCATAGCCAAGCCTTCTTTTTGTTGATAAAAAACCTGATTGGATAGGGTACATACATGCAGTATATGTAATATAGTGTTTTCAATGCATTTAATATATGTAAAAAAAATAACTCAACTCGAATATCGTACTTAAAAACCTCAAAAAAATTTATTAATTTTTTTAATTCACTTTTAAAGTTGTATGAAAATTCAAATATCGACAACGAGACATGATTGGCTAGCGAAATTTGACATAACAACGCGCTTGCAGATGTACTAATCATATAACATCTGCCTTCACACGGGAGGGTCTCACACAAATTAAAACAGTTGATTTAAATATTACATTTTAATAATGAGTTACCCTTGCAGGTTAATAAGACCACATACTACAATAATAATGTTACCAATTATGGGAATGTGATTATGGTCAGTACTCGCATGCATTCTGATCATTTGGAATTCTCTAATTTTACTTATGACGCGCTCTGTGTGAATGCGCAATGCGACAATTCTTTTGGACCGCTTGACTTCTTCGCGGCTAGAATGAACGTTCGCAAAAACACTCGGTGGGCGAATCAGTTCGCAGTCCATCTGCTGCAAAATATTGGAAATATTTTGAAAACCCCTGTCCGCCATTACACAGACATTCCAGGTCTCAGGCGCTACAAATAACCACAGTCCTCTATAATTATTGCATCAGACACACGACCACCATAGCCACATGAAACATAGTTTACCAGACCATCTGGTATACATGAAATTAGATATTTCAGTGTATTGCATCCTTTATACTCTGACCAACACATGGATTGATGAATCGGATTTGAGGGCTTTCCTATTTGTAATTCTAGATAGTCTACCTAGCCCTGAAGGATATTGGTAGCTGTGCTCTGATTTTGGGTGTGGTTGGCCAAATTATGAGTTCCTGAAATAAAGTCGCTAATATTTTGATAGTCCTGGAGAAAATCCGTGTTACAGAGGAAGGCGACAAACCAAAGTGAAGCGCAAGAATAGCGAATGAATCATCTAACCTTATTTTTTTTAAGCGCAATTAATACATTAATTATTTCTGTAGGTGCCTTGGCAACTACAATAGAAATGATGTGGTACATTTCCTTAGGGATTCCTAAACAGAGTCTAGGCTCTCTGTATGACGAGCATGAAAGATTTTCTCATGGTCAGATTTACAAGTCCAGTATAAATCTCGGAGTCATCAAAAATGTTACTGTCCGAGTCTAATGCAGGGGGAGTAGTCTGAATCACTGTCCTCGTAGCTAGTGGACATAATATCTATATTATTATGAGTAGGCCCACAGTAGCCACTTTTGGCAGAAACAGGCTTTGTGGGTGAGAATTTCAATGGTGAGCAAGCCGTTTTTGTCATTGTTGGCACGGTTGAAGTAGATTTGCTTCTGTAGGTAACACGACAGCGAATATCTACTTGTACCGCCTTATCAACCATTTTACAATTGCTATCAGCAGCTTCTGGAAGGTTGAGAATGGCTGTGGAGGGCTCCGAAAGAAGATTAGCTGCTGTAGATGTTGAGGGCTCTGGGTCCGATGTTCCGTTCCTCATGGGCTCCTCCATTATCATTGCGTCTTTTATTAACTCGGCACGCAATCTTTTTTGTCCAGTTTGCCTTAGGCATGGTAAAACCTTTTTTGACAGGCAAAAATATGTGGGATTACATTTTTTTTAAGCTCTTTTTCATCCTGTCATTTGGACTTCCATATAATTTTCTAAATCCTCTCGGAGCTGTAAAAACAAAACAACAAAATTACTTATTTATTGTGAATTACAGTCATAGTTACCAAAATCAATTTACATGGAACAAAATGACACTATTAAAATAATAACTTATATAAAATTACTTACGTATAGGTGCAAAATATTGTTTTTAAATTTAACTATCTTTTGTACTGTAAAACGATTGTTAGAGATTTCTTAACATATAACCTGAAATGACATTATATATATGTTGAAATATAATATTGTAAAACTATGTAGTCTAATTCGTACCCAATATAAATCCACTACACCCAACAGGATGAATAAGGCTTTCCTTTAAAAATATATTTTTGTGTAAAAATTTTAAAAGCACTTTGAAATTTTCTACAAGGCTTAACGTTGTTAAAAATACTACAATTAGTCTCATTCCCTGACAGATTTTTGTTTTAGAATATACATTTCACCTAAATTAATTTAGCTACTTACATTGAAATGATCTTCACAGCAAGAATGATGAGATTTAGCAGAAAGTCCACCATTTTTTTTAATGCACCTTTTCATCGCGTGACACCACTTTTTACGCATAATAACATCATTTAGGACATTTATAAATAGTTTGTTTGGTGTCAAAGATGTTGTATTTGTATACTTTGGTACTATACAGTATTTATACACTGTATTTACGGACATTTTCGTCTAAAAACAAACGATCAACTGAAGACCGATTACCGGATTACACTAGCGCGAACTGAGTGGCCGCCGTGTTAGTACTCGTGTGACTGAGAACTGTCATGGCGGGCGGTAGCGTGATGGCAGAGCGAACGTGATTGGTCAATTCAAATCACCTGATAGGCCTGATGCCCCGTCTTTTTTTACGTGTAATGGAATTAATTATTTTTTAAGTCAAATTAAAGCGATTAAAAAACCCTTTGGTTTGGAAGTTTTAATTTACCATGTACTTTTGCTATTTTTGGATTAATAAATTCGCTACCGGTTTCGACACAACCGTGCCATTGACGAGCGTTCTTAAGTTTGTGAAGTGTGCCAGATAGATCGGCTATTCTGAGGATGCCGTCGTCATCCTCACCACTTTAGTTGCGGGGAAGTCCTGGCTCTCGAGGTCTTCCTTGATGTAGTCAGGGTCCACGTCCGGTAGACCCTTGATGACGGTCTTCTTTTGTTTTTCAGCTTCCGATGTGAAGGTATGGAAGCTCTTTGCTCCCGCTCGCAATCCATTTGTGAGGGCCCGGTGGTCGTTCATGGTTCGCACGAAGATGTTGGCCGTGCCGCCCCTGTATTTAATGTTAAATAACTTACCGGGACCGAGGTGGTCCTGGATGCTTGTGGTGATCTGCTGGTGCTGCGGAAGGAAAAGCATCATTATTATATGCGCGTTTTGTGCGCGGCGCGCCGCCGCCCTCACTCACCTCGGGTAACCCGGTGATCCGGTTGTCACATCGGATCACGTTCACCGCGTTCGGGGAGTGGGGTCGCTTGACCAGGTTTGTTGGCTGGCGCCAACCGTCGTCCGTAGGGGCAGAGGTATCCATTTTCGCCTCTGGACGTGATGGTGGCTTGTACGCCGATGCTGGTCCTGGGGGGGCACGGTGGGGAGCCGATGACGGGCCTGCCGTGGGCTGCATGGCGGCTTCGGGCTGGATCATCGCTTCTGGGTCTTGCTCTATGAAGGGAAAGGATACCTTAATGTGTACGGTTTTTGTCCTCCTCAGGAACTGCACGGCTCCAGCGCGTTCGGTGGCGGGTATGGGCAGCAGGCGATACAGTGCCGACTACCTGTTCCTCTTTTGCTGCGGGCTCGACCTGTGATTTAGCGTGGGTGGCGCCAGATTTATCAATTTATTGGGAATATGCAGTATAGGAATGCCTTAAAAAAGGCAGTTGTTGTGGCGCGGACGCCTAATTTGGAGGGCCGGATGGTCTTCTCCTACGGCGTCAGGAGTGTGGTGGCTGCGAAGTCCGCAAGCCAGACAGAAACAGGATCTGTAACAGAAAGCACAAACACTGAATCTCGTGTCTTCCGTCTTTCTTCTTCCTTTCCTTTTCGTGTATTTTTTTTCGATTCTAAGCCACAGCGGACTTCCTTTAAGCATTTTCAACAAGTCGGAGTCACCCGTCTTTTCCGCAGAACAAAAATAATCCCTACACTTGTCATGGTTTCCGAAAACGTGATACGGTGAATTTATAATGTCTTTATGCAAATTATCTTTTTTTTTTGACAAAGGAATGTTAGAATTTTTATTATATTTAATCAACAGGTAACAGCCTTACGGAGAGACAAAATATTATCAAGGCTTAATAATTTTCTCAAATTCTTGGGATATTTCGTATCAGTGACAAGAGCGCTTAGTTTTGTACAAAAGTTGCGTAACAAGTGATTTCTACATTCGATCTTTTCCACTGTATTTTGGATAATAAGGTCGGGCTTGCAGAATTTTAGAATACGTGCTGGAGTCACCATCGGATACTAAACGAGCATAAATTAAGTTGTATTCTTTAACAGACTCTTTAAAACCCTCGAGAAGAATGTCCGACTCCATACCACTTGAAGAGCCTGTATAATTTTTAAAACATATATGTTATTTAGATACAGTGGCCTTTTTTCTGCTCTAGCGCAAATACAACAATGCTTGTTTCGAACAGACATAAACAATACCTTTCCAAACTTCTTTCCAATAATTGCCGCTGCTCCTGACAAAGATGAATAGTTTGTTCGGTATGACCTCTTCCCCCAGCATCCATCAGCAATCACGTCAATCATGGCAGTTCCATTTTTATTTACTCTTCCTTCTTTTAATGCCGCATCCCTTTCTTCAGCAGCTGCCGACGTCATACAATCAATAGAAGTGTCTTGCCATTTTAGAGACACTTCTGAATGTATCCTCGCATACAGTTTTGGAGACATTGTTGGTACATCTATTGCTGCTAAAAACTCCTCCAACTGGTAGTGCCCTCCACCAATTGCCATAATCCCATTTTTTTTCTTTTCTTAGTTTCTTATATTAATGGTCATGAAGTGACGAAACATTTAAAGTTACTGTCTCTAAATTTACAGGTTCTTTATACAAATAGAACGGCGTCTTTGCGCCTCACACTTTTCACCGCATGATGGTAGTTTTAAATATTACCTGACCGTTATTGTCAATTGCGTCTTGTGATCTCCGTAGGGAAAAATCTGTTTATAAAAAACCCTACTAAATTGCATGTTTTGCGTCATCATCGGCAGTCCGAGCAGCACCAGCATCAGCACCTTGGCATATATACATACGTGTCTGTTTGTGTTATGTGAGGAGGGGAGAGGGTGTCGGCTATGGCCTTTTTGTTGGAGTTCCTCCGCATTCGCCTTTGGAAATAAGGAAAACCATAGAAAACCTTATTCAGGAGGAAGCGCCCGATGTTCCCAAGAACGAGTTCGGACTTCAGTGATCTCGGCCTTGAGATCCTGCGTTTTGTAATGTGTGTGTGTATGTCTGTTTTTGTGTAGATATATACGTGTATGGGAGATTATGAATAGACGTACTTATATAAATATGAAGCTAAATAAGAAATAAATAATTATCTATATACGTACATATAAGTATATATTAATATTGTATTTGGGTGGGATTCTGGAATTGGGAGGGACTTACCGCTCGCTCATTCACGTGCGGTCGTGATTCATGAGAATGTGTTTTGGAAGTCTGTGCTTGTATTTGAAAGTGAAGTCGCTAGGCGATGTGTATTGTCCGAGCTCTCGAATTAGTGTATTTTTGCTGTTTTTCAGTGAGTTGTAGAAACGCTCGGACAACTTGTGTGCGTGTTCGTACAAGGTAGGTATTTTTTGTGTTTTGTGTAGTGTTTTGAGGTTTGTTCTGATTCTGGTGTTGTATGTGTGATTTTAATACAGTGATTTTGTAGTGTTTGGAGATTGGTGTGTACTGAATTTGAAATGTTGCTCCACACGAAAGCGTAAGTAATTAACGGTCGAATGAGCGAGTAGTAGATGAGGAGTTTGGTTCTGGGAGGTAGCGAACTTCGTCTGCAGAATATCGGCCGCATTGCGCCGATCGTTTTTCTAGCCTTCGTGTGCGCTTTTATCACGTGGGATTTCCAATTTAGCCGCGAGTCCATTGTGAGTCCCAAGTATACCACTTCTTCCTTCCATTCGATCTGCTGTCCTCCCATTTCGAGCTTGACGTCAGGTTGTCGATTTTTCCTTTTCTTGTAAAGGCTATGGCTTCCGTTTTCGTCTCGTTTAGCTTCATGCGCCATTTTTTATAATATTCCACCAGGGCGTCGAGCGCCCGCTGTAGGTATATGGCCGCCATGTTCGGATCTCTCGAGGAAACGTATAGCTTGACGTCATCGGCGAACGTAGACTGCTTACATCTCTCGTCTCGGGGGATGTCGTATGTGAATATGTTGAAGAGATGCGGTCCGAGGAGACTTCCCTGCGACACGCCTTTAGGTATCCCACGTGATGAAGAGAAGACATTCCTTATGAGCACTCTGAATGACCTATTTTTTAGATAATCATGTATCAGTCTAGTTAGGTATACGGGCGTGTCAGTGCGGTGCAGTTTGTGCACGAGCCCCTGTGTCCAGACAGTGTCAAACGCCTTCTCTAGGTCCAAAAGCGCTGCGACAGTGATGCGATCTTCGTTGAATCTGCGCGTGATGAATTCCGCTACTCGGGTCAGTTGGTGGGTGGTGGAGTGCTTCTTTCTGAATCCGAACTGCTCGCCTGGTAGAGTGTTTGTGTTTTCGTGATATGGAGTGAGCCGGTTGAGTATTATTTGTTCAAATACCTTGCTCATGGTCGGTAGCAAACTTATCGGGCGATAGTTTGTTGGCTTCGTTCTGTCCTTGTTTGGCTTGTTAAATGGAAGTACGGTTGCCGATTTCCATATCTGGGGAAAATGTCCGACCATGAAACAGGCGTTGAACAATTTTGTCATGTGTATGATGGCTTTTTGAGGGAGATGTTTGAGTAGAATGTTGTGTATTTGATCGCTTCCCGGCGCTTTGTTCGTCTTTAGTCTCTTTATCGTGACGGCTATCTCGCTCGGCGTGGTGAAGTTGATGTCGGCTACGCTCGTTTGCTCGGCTCGTTCGAGTTCTCGTAGGCTTTCGGCTACGATGTTATCCGTCTCGGGGTCGCTTATCCCGTCCGTAGCTCTGTATGCTTTCTCGAACCCGTCTGCGAGCGCGTCTGCCTTTTCTTCGTGGGACAGGGCTAGGCCTGAGCCGTCTATTTTCGTGAGCGGAGGGATCGCGTTGTCTTGATTTTTTTTATTTATTTATTATTATTTATTATATTAAATACGCCCTATATGGGCTTTTACATATTTAGTTTATAATATTCACACAGGTGCAAAACACATTTCAGTAACTGCACCAAAAACTAATAATGCACAGTAACAGAAAAAATAAAAAAAATAACGGGTCCAATATCCACCAAGTCAATACTGACATTGATAACAAATAAGTAAATAATGTTAAAAGTTGTACTTAACAATAATTTATAAACCAGGCAGAAACAAATCACTCATCCTCCTTTTGAAATTTGCCAAGTTTAGATTATTGTCAAATACATCCATATCATTTAAGTATTTGTTACCAAGACTGTGTAAGCGTTGAATTGGTGAATTTAAACTATAGTTAGAACGGGATAAAGATATGTAGAAAGTTAATGTCTGTCTTGTAGTTCGATTGGGTATGTACAAGTTTATTAAATGCAGGAGTTCAGAACAATTTAATTTACAGTTTAACAATTTTAGTAAAAAGGTTAGGTCGTTAATTTTCCGTCTGTTTTCTAATGTTGGAATATTTAAAATATTCATTAACGATGGGTAATTTATGTGCTCTAAAGGTATGTTTACTTTAAAATTTATGAAACGCAAAAATTTTCTTTGAATTCTTTCAATATTGTGAATATGTATTTTGTAGAAAGGCGACCACACTATGGAATTTTGTTCAATTAAACTTCTAACTAGGGCTATGTACAATAATTTTATTACTTGTAACGATTGAAAAATTTTTATTGTTCTTAATATAAATCCTAAAGTTTTCATACCTTTATTTACAATTTGTTGAATGTGAGCAGTGAAATTTAGTTTCTCATCCATTATAATTCCGAGATCTCTCATTTCTGTAACTCTTTGTAAATTAATTTGATTTGCTGAATAGTCAAAAAAGAGAGACGTTTTCTTTCTGGAAAAGGTTAGAGTTTTACATTTTTCAACATTTAGATATAAATTGTTTTGTGAGCACCAGTTATTTAGCATGTCAATATTAAACTGAAGAATTTGACAGTGGTTTGAATCAGTTATTTCTCTATATAATTTAATATCGTCGGCGAATAGCAAAACTTTGACACCTTTAAAGCCGTTGACTATGTCGTTTATAAAGACAAGAAATAAAACCGGACCAAGGTGACTACCTTGCGGTACGCCACTAGTAGCGGAAAACGATTTGGATATAAAAGATTTTATTTTAACAAACAAGGTTCTATCTGATAAGTAACTACTTAACCACTTTAAAATATTTCCTCCAATTCCCAGGGCATGAAGTTTCCGGATCAGTACTTTGTGAGATACTTTATCAAAAGCCTTCGAGAAATCAGTGTATATACAGTCAACTTGTTTATTTTTTGCAAATGCCTCCAATATATAGTTTTGAAAAAGTAATAAATTTGTTGTAGTTGATCTACCTTTGATGAAGCCATGTTGTTGGTCATTTATTACTTCTATTAGTGTGGGATATATTTCATCCAGAACCAGAGATTCAAAGATTTTGGGTAATACAGATTGTATGCATATTGGCCGATAGTTTGAAATGTCAGTCTCGTCACCTTTTTAAATATAGGGATAATAAAGCTGGATTTCCAGTAGATGGGAAAATATCCAGACGATAGGAGATGGTTAAATAGGATGCTCAGTGGCTTAGACAATACAGAGGAGCATTTTTTTAGGAAAATTGGCGGAATGGTGTCCGGGCCTGCAGATTTGTTTATATCTAGGGAACATAATTTCCTTTTAACAGATTCTTCCGTGATGAAGCAATTGGTTAAATGTGTGGTTTTTTTAAAAGTGTATGAGGGTATATTTTCTTCTGGTGTTTCATCATCATATACATTTTTGAAGAAATCTGAGAAAAGATTTGCAATATCTTGTGTACAGTTGGCGTATTTATCATCCATATGCATTTCTGGTGGATAGTCAGTACTGTCATTGTTTATTTTTTTAAGAAAATTCCAGAGATTGTTTGATTTTAAAGCTGTGTTCTCGATATAATTAATATGTGATTTGTAACAGATTTTAGAGAGTTCTTTGCATTTTTTTCTAGATTCACTGAAATTTGAATAGTCAATTTTTGAGTGAGTTTCTTTGAATTTTTTGTGAAGTTTTTTTTTGTTGTAATGTGGCTATTAAATTTGATGAAAACCAAGTTGGATATTTATGGTTTTTAGGAATATATAGTGGTACATATGAGTTGATGGTGCTAGAAATTATTGAATATAAGTTTTCTAAAGACTTGTCAGTGTTCATGTCTGACAAAAAAGACCAGTTGACGTGAGAAAGATGGTAATTTATAGAATCAAAATCTGCTTTTTTATAGTTTAGAGTTTCTTCGACGGGTTTTGATTTGACATAACATACATTTAAATTAATATGAAGAGGGGGGTGATGATTATCAACCGGTAAGATTGGATCATTACATTTTTCAATTTGCAAGTTAGAATAGTTAGATATAGCTAGATCTAGTAGACGATCGTTTGTGTTATATATAAAGTTATGCTGGAAAAGATTTAAAAAATTTGTCATATCTAAAATCTCACGTGCACGATCATTTTCACTTTCATTTACAATGAAACCACTATCACTAGAATTCCATTTTAGGTTAGGGAGGTTGTAATCCCCGAGAATAATAATTTTAGAGTTGGGGTATTTATAGAGTAAATGTTCTACATCTTCACTGTGACTTCGGTAGTTTTCGGCATCAGAGAGTGGTGGTATGTACAAGGTTGCGATTATTATTTTTTCTACAGTGGTATCAATTTGTATGAATAGTTGTTCCAGTGTGTTGTTTTTAGTTTTGAGTTTTCTTGATGTTAGTTTCTTCTTTATTGCAATTAGTACTCCGCCGCCCCTTGTTTTAGAGCTGGATTTAGAGTTTCTGTCACGACGAAAGATTTTGTAGTTTTTTAATCCGAGTTCTGTTGATTTTATTTCCGAGTCGAGCCAGGTTTCTGTAAGCACATATACGTCATAATGATGTGAATATATGATAGATCGTAGTTCATCTAATTTTGTACGAAGTCCCCGAGCGTTCTGGTAGTATATCTTGAGTTTGCATCGTTTTTTTGGTGGAATTTGCACAATTTTAGGATTTCCGTTTATATATTTTATAGTAATATCGTTTTCGCCATTTGACTTCCGGTTTTCCAGTTCTTCTCTTAAGTTTTTCAGATGTTTTTGTTGAAAAAGCGTAGCATCGGGGTACATCCTAGTGTTGTTTTTTAGCAGATGACGTTTACTTAGTAGTGTTCTGGATGATGTGGGATTGGTGAATTCTATTTTGAGCGACCTGGCTTTTCCATCATTTAGTTTCCCAATTCGGTAAACGCGTAACATATCATGACTTGCGGTATTGTCTAGGGCAGAGATTACAGCAGTGACAGTATTTTTGTCATCGATTAGTTTTTTTGCTGCAGTTTGTTCAATGCTTTCGGGTATATTACACAGGATGATATTTTTAGCTCTTTCACTGCGTTCATTGATTTCAGAAATTGCCTCACAAATGTCAAGGTTATTTTGCGGGGCTGGGATATTTATTCCGATTTCTTTATAAGCCCGTAATTCTCCCTCTAGACTTGCTGTTTTAGTAGACACAGCTTGTGCCATTCTACCAATGGCTATTAGGAAATGACTTGTAATTGGAGTCAGTTTTGTTATTTGGTCTTTACTGAACTTGTTTGCTGGATCCGTTAAGCAGGTATTAAATGCAGCAACGGCTTTCTCTGCATTTGTTATGAATGTTTCAATATCCATGTTGATAAAAAGGTTGTAAGAAAACAAAAGTTTTTTTTTAATAATTTAAAATAAATAAATTTAGATTGATAGTTATGCTCCCCTGAAAGTTTGATAGCACCGAGTATAACAAAATCTGCAAGGTGTGATAGAGACAGCAGAATAGACAATGTGGGTAGCAATTTTATCTTCCAGATATTTACACTGTCACTTTTATTTTTATTTTATTTTATTTAATCTTTTTAGCACTTTATAGTCACGTTTCTTATTTAGACGTAAACAAATTTCACTGGTGGCTCATTTATGCCTCGTTTTATTAAAGTTTTCACTGCTTAAAGTATATATTTTACTAGATTTTCTTAATTTAAGTAGAACTAATGCTTTCGTGTGCTCACTGTGTCACTGGTGAAGAAGGTAAGGTTGATGTCTCAGAGCTTTCGCCATTTTCCATAGGGAATTATCTCGTGGAGTCAGCGATTCGACTTTCTTAGTCCATTGCAGGCGTTTCAGCTCCGAGATTTGTCGCTTGATTTCTCGCTCGAGAGTGGTGTAGGCGGTTTTTGCATATCCGTCCCGCGTCCGCTGATAGATCCGTCGCAGTCGATTTTTTTCTTTGATGAGATTTAGAGCGTCTTCGGGAAGTTTGATCGTGTATGTGTGTGCTTCTTTGTGTGGAATGTACCTATCCTGTGCGTGTTGTATGATTTCTGTGAGAGTGCGCGCGGCCGCGTCGATTTCTTCTCTTGTTTGAAACGTGCTCGAGGTCAGGTGGATCTGTTCGTTGATTTCCGATTTAAATCCGGTCCAATCGGCGTCTTTGTAGTTGCGTTGTTTCCTTTGTGTTCTCGCAGTTGTTCCTCCTACAGTGAAGCTCACCGGTAGATGGTCAGACGGCAGTTCGTCGAGCGTGTGTATTGCCGAGATCGTGTTGGCATTTTTCACGAGCACAATGTCCAGCGTGCTGGGATATTTCGCTCTTATCGAATAGTATGTCGGTCTGTCCGGTGCCATTATCGAATAGTTATTCGTCTCCATATGCTTGAATAGCGTTTTTCCATTCGTGTTGCCTATGTAGTTATTCCAAAAGTTGTGTTTTGCGTTAAGATCGCATCCCACTACAACTTTGGGTCCCATCTTCATCAGGGCGCTTAGATCTTCTCGTTTGAGTTTTTCGCCGTTCGGGCAGTAGGCGGCGATGAAAATGTGCGCTCTATCCTCTATGTTGACTTCGATTACTGTAGCTTCTGTAGTTTTCAACTTGGGAGTAGGAATTCTCGTGGCTATTATGGATTGGTGAACGAGTATGGCCGTGCCGCCCCCGTAATTTTCTTCTCGGTCGTCTCTGAATATCTCGAAGCCGGGCACTCTCAGATGGATGTTTTGTTTTAAATGTGTTTCAGTAATGAGTATTATGTCTGTGTTTGTGTTTTGGACCAGGACGAGCAGTTCATCTGTCTTGAAGCGGATGCTGCGGGCGTTCCACAGGAGGATCTTCACGGCCCCGTGCTCAGCCATCGAGCGTGGACGTGATCAGCTCCATCAAGATGACGAGCTTCTCCGTTCGTGAATTGCACCGAGCCAGCTGCGAGCGGACGCGGAGGAGGCCTTGGAGGAGGGACATTATGTCCAGGTCATCTTCGGCTTGTGGTGAGGATTCTTGAGCCGGCGGCGGGCGCTCTGGCTGTTGACGTGGTGTTGGGATGGGGCCGGCTGTCTGCTGGCGTGCTGCTGGCGTGGGGCCGGCTGTGCCTGCCGCTATGTTCGCCCATGAGCGTCCGTCCGTCCTTGTCGCACTTGCTGCGTGAGGAGGCGGCCTGCTAGATCGCTGGGCGGTGTTGGTGCGCGGCTGAAGAGTCGCCACGTACGCCAAGCGCTTCGGGCATTCGCGATAGTTCGCCGGGTGCGGGCCTCCGCAGTTGCAGCATGCGGCGGGCTCGTCCCTGGTCGTCTTGGGGCACTCTGAGGATGCGTGCTCCAGCAGGCATTTCACACATCTCGCCGTGTGTGAACAATTCCTCGAGCCATGGCCGAACCCCTGGCATCGGTAGCACTGGGTGCCGTGCTGCAGGTGCTTGCTGCGGTACTTCTGCAGCCTAATCCTGCAGTGGCACAGGTACTTGATGGAGGCCCTCAGCCTCCCCATATCCACTTCCTTATTGAAGTGGGCCAAGTATAGCGGGTATTCTGCGGATGCCGCCGTCATCCTCACCACTCTTATGGCCGGGTAGCCTTGGCTCTCAAGGTCTTCTTTGATGTGGTCGATGTCCACATCGGGTAGGCCCTTGATTACCGACTTCTTGGTCTTCTCGGCCTCCGCCGTGAAGGTGTGGAAGCTTGCTGCTCCCGCACGAAGTCCGTTTGTGAGGGCCCGGTGGTCCTCCATCGAGCGCACTAAGATGTTCGCCGTGCCGCCCCTATTGTACCGAATATTAAAAATCTTACCCGGTCCGAGGTGGTTCTGTATGGTCGTGGTGATCTGCAGGTGCGTCATGGCACCCAAGGTCATCACCACTGGGGGTACTCGATCCCTCCTTGCTGCTTCACCTGCGGAGGGAGAAGAGAAATTATTATTTGCGCGCTTTGTGCGCGGCGCGCCGCCGCCCTCGCTCACCTCGGGTAGGCCTGAGAAGCGATTATCGCATCTGACCGTGGCTGCAATCTCCGCGTTCGGTGAGTGGGGCCGCTTGATAGGGTTGGTTGGGTGGCGCCAGCCGTCGCCTAGTGGGGGGAAGGTCTCCATAGCCGCTCCCGGTCTTGATGGGGGCTTATACGAGGATGCTGGTCCTGGTGGTGCGTGGTGGGGGGCTGATGACGGCCCCGCCGTGGGCTGGTGTTCGGCCGCAGTCTGGGGCATCTCCTCTTGTTTTTCTGCACCTGTGGAAGGAAACGTGACCTTTATATGACCGGTCTTGGTCCTCCTCAGGAACTGGACGGTGTCGGTATTGGGCAGCCGGCGATACAGGGCCGACTGCCTGTACCTCGCCTTCAGTGGGGGGCTCGAACGTCGGTCGAGTGCGGGTGGCGCCAGTCTGAATATTCGTTAATATGCACGGGGGAAGATTGCCTTAACAAAGGCAGTTTTGGTGGCGCGGACGCCTAATTTGTAGTCTGGGTGAACTCCTTGTCTCCAGGAAGGTGGGTGCCGGCTGCGAAGTCCGCAAGCCAGGCAATCTCTCTATCTGAAACACAAAGCAGAATAATCCTCTACCTCCTACCTGACCTACCTTGCTCTGAACTACGCAAGCATAAGAACATGCCCTCAACGGGTTACCCAACTGCTGCATCACAAGTCAAACCGCAGCGCTCTCTGACTTAAGGGTCCAGTATAAGACCACGTATTCATCGCCGTTAGGTATTTTAGCCGCCAAACTCGATAGAACGAAGCACCGCAAGCCGCAATTGGCAATTGATGAAATACAAATTAAGAGACATTTGCTGAATACATTTATTATTTATTCAATGCATAAAAATAAATTAATAGAAGGTTGACAAACTTAAATTTCCAATTGGACAAAAGAGGAAAAAGCGAATGTATAAACTTTTTTTAATTCACTAAATTTGCACTGGTGATACCGCCCCGACTGCAAAATAAAATGTGTCAATCTGTTGGCATAGGATAAGGTAACTTATGAGAATATGCGGATATTAGAAAAGTAATACATTGTTTGTTTTTTAGTACCTACATAACATATTATTAATTGACACTACCCATACATAGTGCCTTTTATTTTTTGTTACTATTAAGTGTTTATTTCTTCACAATTAATCAATCTAACGAAGCGGCCGCTGAAATTGTGCAATTTGACGTTCAAGCCGAGTTCAGTGCATCTCATAACATCCTTATTCAATGTTTTAACGAAATCGGCAGAGAACTCAAGAAATTCAAAATGGCCTCTGAAATGATGCAATTTGACGTTCAATTCGAGTTCAGTACATTTCCAAACACCCTAATCCCGATTTTGAACGAAATCGGTAGAGAACTCAAGAAATTCAAAAATGCCGCCAAAATTATGCATTTTGTCGTTAAATTCGAGTTCAGTGTACCCCTAAACTCCATTGTACCCGCTTTGATAGAAATCGTTTAAAAATTCTAGAAGTTCGAAGTGTCCCCTGAAAACATGTATTTTAATAATGTTATTATTATTACCTTAGTCGTTTTTTTTTTCTTCCAGGAGACAGGTCTCTTATTTTGTATATTATACACATGTCTGCCTTTATTTTTTCCCATTTTGAATAACTAAAAAGAAAACAATTTATTAAAAGACGATTTCAAATGAATTTAGTGGGAGAATAATAATTATTTAATTTCTGCTTACCCCGATCGTATAACACCGGTTTCCTCAGCGTTCGTCGTACTAATCAAATTAAATATTTCGTAGCCGTGTAGAAAATAATGACAGTAAATACATACGTGCTCTCGCCTCTAGAGTCGGCTCGTGAATGACCCGCTCTCGTGAAATCTCGTGACCAGCGCGCGGCGTAATTCTTTCGTATGGAATTTTATATGGCGCAATAGAATAAAATATTTCATAAAAGTTTAAGTGAATAACAGCAGAAATGTAGGTACTCTGTAGTATTTCCAATTAATTCAATCGGTTGTTAACCTTTATTAAAGTGAGATTATCGAAGGATTTTTATTAAAACTGTTTGTAATATGCGTAGTTAACACAACAGTGAAGGCACTTTTAGCGTTTTTCTTAATATTGCAGTACATATTTCATATAGAATAGTAAGCATTGCACTTTAAGAATTGTCGCCATTGGGAACCTTAGACATTTTCCTAACCACTCGTATAGAATTTACAGATCCATTATTTGTTATATTTCTAACGTTAGCAACCCGCAAAGTGACGTTTAGCGCTATCTTTGAGTCTTCGCCCTTAACTGCGAGGTTCATGCCACAGGAATCACATAGAAGATTATCAGCAGGAGTGCACTACGTACTACAAGATCTTTTCTGTTAAAATTTTATGTACAATGTCCCTGACAAATACAGGGGAGGCGGTTTATAGTATTGTCCCGGAACAAGCCACTGCTTTGGTCGTTTCTGCGTTGAGCTGTTAGCCTTCAGCCCCCGCTTCCACACCACCTTACCGCTCCCACCATCCTACCCCCCGCTCTCCGGCCTCGCTACGAGATTCATCGTCGAACAGCGAGGAGTGGTCAGACAACACATGTCGCTTGCTTTGGAAAGCCTACACAAAACATTTAAATAAAATATTCTCTATACGATTCCACTGTGTTACACAATAGTTCGAAAAAAATATCACTTCAAAAAGAAATATAACATTTTTCCTAACCGAGTCTAAAGGCGAATGTGAATGGAAAAAAGAAGCCGGGGACGCCCGAGGAAGACATGGCACGATCAAGTGAATCAAATACTTGAGTCGGGCCATGTCAGAAGTCGGAATAATGATTAAACAAACAAATCGGGAAGCTATCTATAGTGTTTCCTGTTTGGGTATAAGTCCTAACATATTTAAAAATCTCAACAAAGTGATCTTAAATAGTTTACTAGTAAAAGTTTAAAAGTCAAAATTAAATTTGAAAGTTTTAAATTGTGTCAACGTCGGTAGTAAATAAATACTACCCATAATGCATTGCCGTGTATGCCCTGAAGTGATTCTCTCTGACGAGTCAATATTTGTGTGCTAGAAGCCAAAGAGTTAATATCAATGATACTCTAAGCGATCCAGCCTAGATTGTATTTAGTGTACCACAAGGAAGTACTTTAGGGCCTATTTTGTTCAATATATACATCAATGACCTATGTAACAGTAACCTTGCGATCACATCATCACCTTTGCTGATGATACAGTATTGATTTATGAAGGCAAAAGCTGGAACGAAGTCCATAGTAAAGCAGAAATTGGTATAAACAAGGTTATGCAATGGTTAGACAATAACCTCCTTACTCTCAATACGGATAAAACCAAATTCATACGTTTCAGTGCAACGCAAGCGGGACAACCCAAAGATGTGCTAAACATTACTGCTCACCTTTGCAACGAAATAAATACTTGTACTTGCAATAACTCAGAATGCGTGGATAGTGTAAAATATTTAGGAATCATTTTTGACAAATTCCTAAGATGGGATGAACACGTCAACTCTACTGCCAGAAAAGTCAGAAATCTCACTCACCTTTTCATGACTATTAGAAATATTCTATATGTAAAAGATCTAAAATCAATATATTATGCCATGTGTAATTCTTTACTTGAATATGCATCCTTGGGATGGGGCGGTTGTGCCAAAACAATTTTGGAACCCCTGGCAAAAGCGCGGAAATCCCTAATAAGAGTCATTCTTAAAAAACCCTTCAGGTACCCCAGTGATGAATTATTCAAAGAAATGCAAGTTCTTGATGTCAGACAACTGTATATCAGGAAAATTGTATTACACACACATAAACAACGTCACCACTACCCGTCTATCGATCATTATCACGACACCAGACACTCAAGAAGTAATCCAATAGTTTCAACAAAAACCATGACATCCCTTGCTCAAAGACAATTCTCGTATTTGGGACCAAAATTGTTCAACATAATACCCGATACATGGAAAATGAAAAGTACAAACGTCCTGCGTAAACTGATCAATGTATGGCTTCTCGAATTAGGGAGGGTCAAAAGCGAACATATGCTCATTAATATATATGTACAATTTTAATAAAACCTTCTTATGTTATTCATTACTACTATACACTAAATTTAAAAAAAAGTATATCATACTTTAATCTTGTACACTTTAAACTTTTAAACTTTTATACTTTATACTTTTAACTGTTACATCTCATATGTAATTCATTTTTACTCTACACTAAATTTAAAAAAAAATGCATATTATACTTCAATCTTTTATTTTTTATACTTTTATACCTTATATTTTAAACTTGTACATCTCAATTGCAATTCATTATTAATCTACACTAATTTACAAAATACATATCATACTTTAGTTTTTTATACTTTAAACTTTTACTCTTTTTACTTTCAAATTGTACATAATAATAATAATAATAATCGGATGATTTTTATAGCGCCGTTTTTGTGAAAAATCACCTCAAGGGCGCTGTACAAATCAAGTACATCTCATATGTAATTCATTCTTTCCATACAGTAAATTCATAAAAGGCGTATCATACTTTAAACTTTTATACTTTAAACTTCTATACTTTATATTTTAAACTTGTACATCTCAATTGTAATTCATTATTACTCCACACTAATTTAAAAAATACATATCATACTTTACTTTCTTATGCTTTAAACTTTTATTTTTCATACTTTACACTTTTACATCTCATTTGTAATTCATTATATATGAAATGCAGTAAATTAAAAAAATGCATATCATACTATAAACTTTTATACTTTATACTTTAAACTTTTATATCTCGTTTGTATTTCATTATTACTCTACAATAATAAAAAAAAAGGAATATACTTTAAAAAAAAAAATGTATATATATATATACATTTTTTTTTAAAATTTACCATGTGGATTCTTTTATATTATTTCATGTATATGTATATTAATATGAACTAAACTTATCAATTTGACTGTCCTAAAACGGGATTTGTTCCTAGTTGGACAGTCAAAGCCTTCTTAAATATTTTTGTAAAATGACAATTTTTTGGAAGTGTTCCAAATAAATATTATTATTATTTATTTTTTTTACCTTTGTTTGGTATTATATAAATATGTATATTTTTAGTTTTGGCGAAATTTAATCGTAATTTGGATGTCTATGTTCTCTAATTGTTGTTCAATATAAAAACTATTAGAATTAAAATTACAACACTTTTGTACTTTATTCCACTTAGCATAAGAATTTCAACTACCAGTCTGAAAATGTCCGTAGTAGGATGAAACCGGTCCTGCTGAAAATAAATAAGATGAACAAAGTACAACAGTGTTTTAATTTCAATTCTAATACAACGGAATTCCACCACGAATTAACAGTCCAAAAACTAGACTCATAAAAACTATTATTAATCATATAAATTAGAGTATTCATGAGCAAACCAATTATCAATTTTAATTTATTTATTTTTTACAGTAACTCCACACAGGAGACCCTGCGGGAAATAATTTCCCTCAAGGCCTATATCATCTTTGGGGATGCTGTGTGGAGGTTCTTTATAGGATAGGAATGAGTGAACTTGGGTCTTGGAGACATCCCATGTTATAGGATGGAGGAAACACAGAGGCCGGCAGATCATTCCACAGCCGAGCTGTTGAACACAAGAACGAGTCGTAGAAGCGACCCGTTCTCATGTGACAAATGTCAACCGTGTTCAAATGTTGGGCGCGCGTTTGGCGTGTTTCCCGACTATTCACCGGTGCCGAAGGGATCAATGACGCTAGTTCCTCGGAGCATCTTCCATTAAAATACCCGTAGAACAAGGACAGCATTCCCACCTGACGTCTGTGCTCCAAAGATTGCAACCCATTTGTTAAGATAGGCGAATCTATCAAATGGACCGCCCGTTTCTGCATAGAGTCAAGGGTTTTTTTCAGATATTTTGGGACTCCCGACTAGAGGTGGCTGCTAAATTCTACAATGGGCCGCACTTGCGATTTGTACAGGGTCAGCAGTCGTGTACTATTAAAGTATCTGCGGGCTCTATACAGTACGCCCAGCTTCTGAGAGGCTAACTTTAGGATAGCTTTTTTCAAACCAGAGGGCATAGAGCCATATTTCAGGGACATTTTAAAGAGCTTTGTCAAAACTGGAGCGATTTCTGCAGCACACCTCTGCAATACCAGGGCAGGTATTCCGTCAGGCCCACTAGGTTTATTAACATCGAGCCCCCGTAAGACAACGAGTACATCCCGATGCCGTATCCTCGGCTTTTTCATATAGATTCCGCAGTGAGGAACCGGCGGCGGGATGGCACCCCGGTCACCGAGGGCCGAGTTTTCTGCAAACATTTTCCCTAAAAGGTTAGCCTTTTCGGTAGCAGTGTTTGCTAGTGAACCGTCAAGTCCGGTAAGAGGCGGCAGACTGGATTTGCAGAAATTGCGACCTATGGAGCCCGCTAGCGACCAGAACGCTCTGCTGCCATTTGGGCAGGCAGCTAGCTTTTTGCTGGTCTATAGGTCGTGCTCAATTTAATATTTCATTGCTCAATACTGTCATTGTTCTTTGAGTTAAAGTTTCTAAATAGGTACATAATGTTATTACTTATGTTTAATTATTACTATGAATAGAAAATTAAATTATGTGAAAAAGCTCATCCTTTTTTTGACATTTGATATTTTAACCTCAAAACTGATTAAAGCCGACCGGCCATAGATTTGAAGTGTTTTGGTGGGCTTTGAAAAATTGAAACCTTGAAAATGATTTTATTTATGTAAACTCATTTTAGAAAAAAAACCGATATAATATACCAGTATTTAAGTTTGAACTTCATTATTGATAAAAAAAAAATGGGCTGGAGTTCCTTATTATTATGAAAAAACAACCGGTTACCTACTTAACATTATTCGTTGGTTCACGTTCCTGATTTGAATATGTTATTTAATAGACATTAGACAATATTTAACTATCACTTCCATTCTCCCATACTTCAGTTCAACTTGGCGCCGGACCACAGAACGGGCAAACTTTACAATTCTTTACTTTCTCATTACTTTTTTCGGAATCGATTTCTTTTTTTGTGATTTACTTTTTGGAAAATGTCATAAAAAAGAGTTTCTTTATCTTTCTAAGATCAGAGGGTTCGTTGTAATATCAATACATCGAAAATGAATTTAAAATTATGTTCATTCACCACCTTATTAATTACAAATATCTACATGTTTCGAAAGCGACGCTTTCTTCATCAGGAATATATAGAATACTAAAAAATAATAATGTCAATTATAGACAAATGATAAATATAGAACACCATAATGTAACGATCCTTCCTGTGATCTCAGCCAGTTCGTAGTTTGGTATAAGTACTATATATTATTTGAAGAAATAATAAAATATCTTAACTAAAACGGCCAAGTGTTAATCTCCTTCCTGTGATCTCAGCCAGTTGGTAGTTTGGTGTAAGTAATATATATTTTGACCCCAGGTGAATACAGACGAAGTTGAGTGATATTCAGCCTGCATCATAAAGCCGTCTCGGACGCAGGAAAGCGGAGAGCGGAGAGCACCCGAGAGTACTCTACTCTGTACTCATAGCTTGCTCTTCGTTCAGCCAATATACCTTCCTCCCTAACTGAGCAGTGTACAGATGGTTATGGTTACTTATACATTTCAATAAACATACCGCGTTACAGCTCCGTTACAATTATTGTGGAAACTTTCGGATATCATATTCACCGCAAGCGAGTTATCATTGGCTTCCCCGCGACCTGCTCACCCGGGACCTCTGGGAACAAGTATGACCTTTTATTCTTCATTTCGTTAAGGCCATCTCTCGACGTTTCAACCAAATGATACATTGAAATTTTTCTCGCTTTGGAAAATTGCTTTTATGTAATAATAATATATCTTTTGAAATTAAGTTTAACTATAACTAAAATAGACGTGTAATATAATAATGTAAGTGTATAGTGGTTTATAAAGTAGATAAATAAAAAGGAAAAGAGAAAATAATATAATAACAGTCGGTAATATGTAAGGAACAGAAATGCAAGTTGAAGTTTTACGTAACCCGCCTCACTAGGCACCAGGCTAGCCTGTCTTGAGGCACTCATTTTGCATATTATTTTATAATATCTATGAATATACACTTATATTAAGATATGTTGCATAAATTATTAATTCAATAATTTCAAATTTGGGTGAATGCACCGGTAAATGCCCTATTATTACATTTAATCCAATGCCCTATCATTACTTTTGTTTATATAACGATAAGTGAGCATTGTATTTGATATTTGGAAAGATCCGCTGCCCTGCATGGCACTTGGTCAGAAATATCACGAAACTTTGTTCTAAAAGTAATCTTCGATTTTACTTGTATTGTAAAATGGTCCATAACTTATAACATTTAAGGGAGATACATCATAAACAAGCTCCCAGGCCGTAAAGGAGAGTGAGTTTATTATGTAAATAAATTTCCTCAGGAGACCCCTTATACATTTCGGGTGGAATGAAAGATCTAAATGTATAGTTAATCTTTTCTTATTATTTATAACCCAAGTGACTGTCTGTTTGAACACGAAAGATAAAGATTTATTAAAATATGACGGTGTTCGTTTTGGTTTGAATTTTAATCTCATCTTTTCCTGAACGTTATCATTGAACTGGAAGGCTGCGATTGGGCTAATATTTCTCCTTGGTTTCCACAAGTCGCGGCGGAGATTTATTTTATTAAAATCATTTTTCATATCTCTCTCCCCGCCAGCTGTCAGCACCTCCCCTCTCCCCTCCCCAGCGCTGTCCATTTCACCCCCACCCTCCCGCGAGACCAGCGAGACCAGCCTCCCGGAGGGAAGCCCCCGTGATGAAGCGACGGATCTTAATATATTACATTGTGCATCATTAACATTGATTCTACCCTCTCGAATACATACACATTGTGTTTGCAGTGTAATGTACATCTAGATGCAGATTAACGCGTTAAATACTATAGCCGTGGTGATACTCGATAATATGTACGCATCCGGTGCGGTCCGTCCATACATGCGGTGGATACTCCGCATCCCTTGTGTTTTAGGGTCAAAAATCTTTTGATTTTTTTTTCTTAGTGTTTTTTCCTTAGCGTAACAAAGATTTTTTCTAGTCGTAAACAGCCCTACTGCAACTCGACACCTCCCACCTCCCGTCCTCACAGGTTTAACACACACAACTACAAGACACACAGAGCAAGTCCAAATACATTCACATTCTCAATGCTCGAATATATATGCGCGGAAACACACAGATGGTTCAGTGCGGATGCCGTGGATGTTCTGTTCTATTCCGTATCCCTAAAGTAGGAAAGTCAAACTTTGGTGCATGCGCATTGAATCCCGCCTTCCAATGTCTTAGAACACTGCATACGGTTTTGAGGAGAGCATCCAAAGGGCAAAAGCGCCTTTACTGCGTATGGACATAATGCACATAATAGCATACTTATTTCGAGCCGGGTGGATTGTTTGTAGAACGATTAGACATTTGTTTGCGTGACGTATTTTTGACAGTTTGGCTTGAATAACTGAAGCCGGGATATTGAAACATTGGATATGCTTCGATTACCTATGTAATTCATTATTTATATAAATAAATAATACACAAAAATAGCATGGATACTTCACCGACGTGTTTTAAAACTGTAAACTATTATAGTGAATTATGTGGTTGTATAATTGAATCATTAATGCCAAAAATGTTTGTGTCTCGGCCATTCACGGAAAAAAGTTATTCTGCAAACTGGAAAACTGACTCCCATTTCGAACACGAGACATCGAGAAATAAATAAGTAGCAGTGTCAAATCAAGCTCAAGTTTAATTAAATGAAAACTCAGGTACCTACGTTGTGGATTTTTTTGTTATACGACATTTAAGAAATTGTGTATCTGTAATGTCGCGAAGCGTAAATGATTTATATGGCTGAATAGACAGATTCTTTTTATCAGTAATTGCTTCTCGTATATTAAATTTGATAGTAGGTTTATACTAATTATCAAGCATCCCATCTACAAAAAGTCACCGACCGCTACTGGTATGTAGGTACTTTACCTTCGTGCCCCCAGGTTTATTTTTTACAAACTTCTTTAAGTTTATTCGAGAGAGAATCATAAATCCAGTAATAATGATTGTTGTTGGTCTATATGTCCCAGACCAGTTAAACGTCGATTATTCGGGTTTCCTATTTCTGAGTATAATTTCCTATTGTTATATAGGGATCCAACTAGTGAGCAGGTAAGCCCATGTGCTCGTGTTGTAAAATTTGTATAGGTATAGATATGTTATATATTAAATTATGTTCTATAATAAATAAACGTAATTATAATATAAGGCGACTGCCTGAAAACACTTTTTTTTTATTTTAAATGATTAAACTAATGTTTACAAGACAAGATTTTTTATGCATAGCACAAATATTAAACAAATTATTATAAGCAATAATTATTACCTGAAAAATCATACAAATTGAATAATCTTCCGAGTAGGAAAAAAATATTCTTACAATAAAATGTAGATTCGATAGAATCTCGACGCCACCTGGTGAGAGAGTTAGCACTTACAACGCCTTTCCCACAAAAATAAAGATGGTTGTTTCCAGTGAGAAAAAATGTAATAAGCAATGATTGTAGTCTGAAGAACTAGTACATGTTGACTAATTTGGCGGTAATGAATAACCTGCCGTAGCTCAGTGGTAGAGCACTTGTCCGGTAAACGAAAGGTCGCGGGTTCGAGTCCCGTCGGCAGCATGTATTTTTTCTCGGAAGATTATTCAATTTGTATGATTTTTCAGGTAATAATTATTGCTTATAATAATTTGTTTACTTTTTTTTTGTTAACCACGAATAGAACCCCATTTCCACGGTTTTTTAACCTATAGCTTGCTTAATATGCTTTGATGAACTGCCGCATGACTTAAGAATTATCAAAGACTCAACAGAATTCAGAACTAAACTTAAAACACATCTTTTCAGACAATCGTATCCATAAATTCACCTGTAAATTGCTTAGCTAGGCTGGCCGGTTAGTACTTACCTAAAGTCATTAAATAAAATAAAAAATATAATTAAAAATTCACGCATCGGTGCGCAAATGCGTCCACAGCCCGCAACACTGTAAACAACCAAAGTGTAAAATAAAAATAAAAATAAATAAATAAAAACGTTAATATTTATTAAAAGCTTCTTACGCTGTGTAAGGTAATTTTATAGATATTTTCGAGTCCTAAAATTCATTTTATGAATACTTTCCATTCCTAAAATTAATACCAATAATTCAATAAATACCAACTCTTCTTGTGCCACCGATCATCTAATAAATGTAACATCAATAGAAAGGGAGAAACAAATAACCATGGAAAACTATCATCTCTATAATTAAATTTTTCTAAAACTGTGTTCATCTGAAGCGATCTGCCAGGTAAGTATGTTTTTCTGTATCTGTCTGTACATAATTAGTTAAGAAATATTTGTACAGCGCCCTTGAGGTGATTTTTCACAAAAACGGCGCCATACAAGTCATCCAACTATTATTATTACTTACAATAAAAAACACAAATTTGTTGTAGACCACTTTTATTTTATCAAAACTCTACCGGTTTCGGAAGCACCCTTCCT
>JAHDVE020011696.1:96446-118565 GCA_022606495.2 Halesus radiatus
TATTAAATAAAAATGTATTTGTTGAAATTAGTTTAAGTTTCTTATTTAAGAGTAGTTAGTAAGTTTCTTGTTCAAGAATAACAATTATTTAAAGCATTGCTCTAAATAATGGTTATTCTACAAATTTAATTGATAAAATCCTCAATAAGAAACTTAAACTAATTTCAACAAATACATTTTTATTTAATACACCTGAAAATAATAATAAAATAATAAATCCCGTTCAATGGCGCAGAATCTTATATATATCCAACTTTCCTCACTTAGCACAAAAAAATTTCCTTCTCACATTAAACCCGCGTTCTATACTGATAACAATTTAGGTAAATTACTAAAAAATACCAAAGATAGAGAACATAAATTAAGCCACTCAGGTATTTACCAACTATGTTGTAATGATTGTCCATCGTTCTACATAGGTAAAACAACTAGAAATATAAATATTAGGGTCACAGAACATTTAAGATGCTTAAATAATAATAACTTCTCAGAATTTGCTAATCTAATTCCCAAAGATTACACTTTTAACAAGGACACAGGGGTTATAATTCTTCACCGTAACAATAAAAGCAAAAAATTGGATAACTTAGAAGCACTCGAAATTAGAAAATCCTTTAATAATAATGCTAGTATTTTAAATAACCAAATTAACTTATCTTTTAGTCCCATTCTGAATATTTTCCCAATAAATCGCTCTGTTCTTCCCGGAAATCCTACAATTACCCCTACCCATTTGCTTACCCCCCACTCCAACACCTAAAATTTATATGTCTTGTCAATATTTTATATCATAAGTTAGTTTTAATATTCTCCTGATGAAGGAAGGGTGCTTCCGAAACCGGTAGAGTTTTGATAAAATAAAAGTGGCCTACAACAAATTTATGTGTTTTTTATTGTAAATTATGGCGAGCCACAAAGTTAATGCTTTTTACAAATATATTATTATTATTATTATTATTGATTATGTTTGCTTATTTGACTTATTTGAGACACATACATATGAAATTACAGTTCTATTCATGTAGATACATTATTGTGTATGCATGTAAAGTTTACCATTGGCACTCGGCAGTCGCAATCCCGGTCTGAACGCCGCAATATGGGGCCAAATGGTGCATATTATCATCTTAAAATTCAATAACTAATACAATATTCAGTAATAATATTGAGGTGAATTTTTAGAATGTAAGTTAATGAATATATATATATATATATATATATTTGATAATTGTATTGAACGTGTCTACAGAGTGGATTAATTAAAACAGGTAAAATATACAATATTTCTTATAACCAAATATAAATAATTGCACAACACCTATAATAACCAAGCTGAGAGCTGGTATTTCACAACACTAAGCCAAGAGCCTATATTGCACCCACAAATTCAATATCAAGTCAAGATTGCACCACAAATGCAATACCGAGCCGAGATTTCATAACACTTGCACATAATGTTCGGCGGCGCCGCGCGCCCTATAAAAAGCGTACGCACAGTGGTATGTGTCTTCTTTTCACTTCAACCGCAGAATGGACAACATTTCCTCCTTTGGATACCTCGTCCTGCCGCTACTAGACAAGAACAATCCTCTACACCCACCAACCGCTCACGTCACCACCCGCTACCTCAGCGACCGACCATTATACTGGCTGGTGCCATAAGTCAATTACGCTCGGAGCGACATCTCCTTTGGGAAACTACCAAACGCCTTTCTCAGGAGGATTCGCAAATCACAATAGTCGTGCGTCCCTATGTACCGGTGCCTAAATATTTAGACTATTTTTCTTGTGCGGGTTCTACACGTCTCGTACAATAATTTTGGTAGAAATTCAGGATATCAAGCGTTCATTATATTGAAACAAGTATGCTAGTTTCATAGTTTATTAAATATTTCATAATTCCCCAAAGCGTATCGCCTCTATCGCGATACCGACGGAAATAGATTTGTTTGAACTTGTCCTTAGTGCGTGTGTTCGTGACAGTTGTTGCAGTTTCAAGTTTATAAAAACCAAACATATCAAGTGTTCAGATGCAAATCAACATGAGTACGATATCTGTTGGTATGTACTTTTAATATATAATAGTAATAATTCATAACCTCATATGATATGGCATAAATTTCAATAGAAACAAAAACCTAATTTAAAAGAAAAAACGTTTTTTTGGAAATATATTAAACATGTTTTTTTTTATTTTACCAAAAGATGATGCCAAAACCTATATACCAAAAGAGATGCATCTAAATTATATAAATACTACACAAGGTCAAGATGTCTGCGGGCTCTTTTCTAAACAAACCACAGGCGAAAAACTATTTACCACAAATTCCTGAAGATTTCTGCAACGAAAGCCTGGGAGCAATCAATGTTACACCGTCAACGATATTAATTAAATGTAAGATATTGAGAACCAACCAGGGATCAGGTCCTGATAGTATTCTTCCTATTTTTATCAAAACGTGCAGGGATGTCCTCGCCAGACAATTCTCTACAAGAAGGAGTATTTCCAGTCAAATGGAAAACAGCTTTTTTTACTCCAATCTTTAAGAAATGTTGTAAGAGTGATTAAAGAATTATAGACCCATATGAAAGTTATTCGAGTCAGTAATATATTAGATACTGTCTATTCGTTCACGCAAGTCAATATATTATGATCGAGCCCCACGCCCACGCCTTCTCTTCTTTCCTCGGAATTTCACAATAACAAACCTTCTTGAATACTCCCAATACCTCTGCGATAGATCTAACTTTCGTTTTTGCTGGAGTTTCTTTAGTAAACTCAATGCATGTTGCACGACAGCATGTTTTGGAAGATGGCGTTTGCTGTTCCCATATTACCCGATTACTGAATCTGCTCATCCGGAAGCAACAACTATAAAATCATTACAAAGATTAACATCTGAATACAATTTTCTCCAGATAAAAAATATACGCTTGGGTACATATTATGAACGTATGTAAAAATCAATTAAAAACATTACATTATAGGAATTTTATTAAATTAATGTGGATACTATCGTAATAATAATGTTATGTAACAAACACTGAGCACTTTCATTGGTTTACATTTTTTATGCACCGCCTTCTATTTCCATGAAGCTTATTTAAAAAAAGGACGCAAGTAACCACAACGCATTATTGTTAGTTCTTAGTAGAAAGTCTGCAAGTCTCCCCAAATACCAAATCAACAAATTGCAAACAGTTTTCAACGCTGCGGCAAGACTTATCACCGGCGTATCTAAATATTCCAACATTTCAGAGCATCTCAAAAATCTCCACTGGCTCAAATGTCCTGAAAGAATCCAGTTCAAGCTCTCCTGGATGGTATTTAAGTCACTTAACGGAATGGCTTCAGTTTACTTATCAGAACTGTGTATTCCTGTAAATACCAATTCACGGCAGTCCAGCCTTAGGTCAGTAGCATCATCACCTATCGGGAGGTTGAAGGAACCAAAGCGTACAACTAATACTAAGTTTGGTGGTAGTACTTTCGGAGTATCAGGATCTAAAGCCTGGAAGAAAATGCCGCATGACTTAAGAATGATCAAAGACTCGACAGAATTCAGAACTAAACTTAAAACTCATCTTTTCAGACAATAATATCCATAAATGGAAGATATGCACACGTAAATTGCTTAGCTGGACTAGCGGGTCAGTGCGCTTACCTAAAGTCACTTGTAGAATAAGTAAAAAATTCACGCACCTATACGCCAAAGGGTCTACAGCCCGCAACACTGTAAATAACTAAAAATGTAAAAAAAATAAATGTCTATTAAAAACCTCTTAAACTTTTTAAGGTCTTTTTATAAATATTCTTCAGTACTAAAAATTATAAATATTTCAAATAAATTCCAACTCTTCTTGTATCACCAATCTTCTAATAAATGTAACATCAATAGAAAAAGAGTTTAAAATAGCAACTGTAAAAATCATATCTTCTCTAAGCTTAAATTTTCTAATAAAACTCTTCATCTGGAGCAACCTGCCAGGTAAGTAAGTTTTTTCTGTATCTGTTTGTACATAATTAGATAGAGGATCGTAAGTAATATTTGTACAGCGCCCTTGAGGTGATTTTTCTCAAAAATGGCCCCACACAAATAATACAATTATTATTATTATTCAAAGTTTGACTTAAATTTCGACGATTCAAATCTGTCGTTCACAAAAGTTCAACTTTGATGTGTCATTATAAATGAACTGAAGTTCCCACAAAAAAGTGTAGGGATCTAGAATTTAATTTAGCGTTGAAATGAACCCTTTCGCCTCATAGTGCGCCGCCCCGGAAACTTCTCCCGCCGTCTTTCTTCTCTCTCTCAACCCTAATTCCTGCAAGAGGCGGGATAACATAACCCGTAGTCTTTACCAGGCGCCATAAATTAATCTCCATGGAGTCTCTTTTGTCGAACCACTCGGCAAACTGGGACGCGTCTTCAGCGCTCTCATTCGGCGGAGGAGGGATGGATTGGGTCCTTTCTGCCCGAGGCGAGAACGGGGAGTGGGACTTGTGAGGGGGAGCCCGCTGAGATGCGGCGGCGGCGCTCCGTGGCTGGAACACTCCTGCATCGCCCAGTCGATCATGTCAGCTGACAGCAGCCCTTCTTTTCTTTGACACACGGCACTGATGACTTCCATACCTTATTACAATTATTATTATTATTATCTGAATTAATCTTCAATTCATTAATTGTTTTTGTGTTTAATTCATACAACTCCATTTATTTTTTTTAAATTAAAAAAAAAGGAAAAGCTTCAGTTCATCCTGTTTATTTAAAAATAGACTCAAGAAATGACGTACTCGTATGTTTGACATTGTTTGAATTTTCTTTAAGTGATTTATCCCAATATTATGCTTTGCTCTGAATTCTAAAACCTGTTAGCAGTACCCACCTTTACGTTTACTTTTCTTTAACTGCTATAAAAGTACGGCTCAACGGTATTTGCATAGAATTCGTATAAACAACCTTGTTGATTTTGAACTATCGCAGTGATGCTCAACCTTTTTAGCCGGTGGGCCAAATTATCAGTTTTCAATATGTTCACGGCCCGCAAGGGGTAGGGTACCTACAGCCTAACATGGTTAACTTTATTAATTGTTTATCTGTTTTATTCGTAGAACTCCATTTAATTTATTTTTTTTATGTAAATCAAATTTAATAATGTTATTGTTAAGTTGTGCAAGTATTTTTAATTTTTATTACTGTGACATCTGTTTCGGCGTTCAAGGCTATTTTCAAACTGCAGTTAATCCACATTGTGACGGAATCTATAAAATCATATAAATAAGTCGTCACAATGTGGATTAACCACAATGGCCCTGCACGCCGAAACAGCTGTTACAATAATAAAAACTAAAAATACTTGCAGAACTTCTAGATTGCTGGCAATAAAGCAATGGCTGTCTTTATAGACTTGTCTAAGGCCTTTGATACCGTATCCCATGGTTTACTGCTTAAAAAACTTAATTCAATGGGTGTTGCTAATAAAGTACTAGATTGGTTCAGAACTTATCTGGGGAATAGAATACAGATACAGTAATACAGTAATGATTAATGATCATATTAGTTCAAATAAATCAATTTAATATGGTGTTCCTCAGGGTAGTGTTCTAGGTCCAATTTCAGTTGTATTTGCAGATGATACTGTGTTGGTGTTTGCTGGTGATACTTGGAATGAAACTTATGCTAAGTGTGAGTCAGGATTAAATACTTTTAAAAAGTGGCTTGATCAAAACCCTTTAACTTTAAACACGCAAAAAACTAAATATATTACTTTTAGCATTTCCTCCGTAAGTCAACCCTCTGTGGACCGTTCCTTAACAATGCATCGTTGTGTACACGAGTGCAATTGTCAATCTTTAGAAAGAGTAGACAATATCAAATATCTTGGCTTAATTATTGATAAATATTTAAAATGGAACGATCATATTGCTGTATTAACAGAACAAAATAGGAAAATTAGCCTCTATCTTCAAGGCTCTAAGAAATATGTTGGACCAAGTTACACTAAAAACTGTATATTATGCTCTTCTTCAATCTCTCCTTTCATATAATGTTGTATGTTGAGGTTCATGTTACAAGACTACCCTAGAGCCCAAATGTTGCTCAAAAATTAATTTTAAAAATAATGTACAAGAAATGTTTTTTTTTTTAATATTCATCACACTTATTATACAGTAAATGTAAAATTATGACAGTAAAGCTTTTGTACATAATACAGGCTCTCTGTAATTTTTTTTAACAATATTGATACTGCCATAAGGTCACAACAAGTGCACAATACTAGAATGGGTTCTTCTCTAATGTATAAGCCGGCAAATAACAATCATTTGGACAAAGGAGTTTCTTCTTTTAAAGCTCCATTGTCATATATTATATATATATATTAGTGACAACATTAAAACTATAGATACGCTAAATTTATTTAAAAAATGGTCAAAAAGTCTATTTTAGCTGAGAGTGATGATTTCGCTTTATCCATGTTATCCGTTATGTTGTAATCAATCTTGAAACTTTATGTATGCTCTATATTATCATTATGATTTACTTATTATTACTTACTTATTACTATTTACTTATTATTACTTACTTATTACTATTTACCTACAATTTTATTTACATATTATCATTTACCTATTTTTATTTTTATTATTATTTATCTATTTTTATTATCATTTACTTATAACTATTTACTTAATATTTAATGTGTATTATTATATGCTTATTGAATTTACTGATTATTATTTACTTATTATTATCTTATTTTTATTATTTATTTACTATTATTTTCTTATTAATATTTACTAATTTTTATTCATTTACTTATGACTATTTACTGATTATTATTAAATTGTAAAGCCGCTCATCTCAACACAGGATTGTCCTAGTGAGATGGGTGGCTAATGTTTTTGTTTTCATAATTAAATTTAAGAATAAATAAACTTAACTATAACATTATTAAATTTGATTTACATTGCATTAAGAAAAAAGTTAACTTTGCTACCGGTTTTTTTTTTTTTTACATGAATACCGCACAAGAGTCCCAACTGCTCCCAACCGTCTGGAGCCAGTGAGACTATGGCATTCCCAATTGGGGAATGTTGTGAGGATGAAGGTATTGGGGAGGGGAAGGAGAAGGGGAAAGGAAGGTGGGGAAAAGGGTAAATACCTGGCTATTCAGATCTGGTCACCAAACACGGCTAAAAAGCCATTTCAAGCAACGTTTCAATTCTGAATGGTGGTCTTTCACCAGGGCGATACTGAGAGTATCTTCCACTCTGGAACGTGCGCAAATATACTATATATTATTTTTAAATTAATTAATTGTGAAACAACACAAATTAATTAATACGGTTGCGGTTGCGTATACCATACAGTGTAAACGTCCGACCTGTCCGGCACCAGTGGGTACGTTCATACCTATTATCAACCAAAATAATAACTAGGTACCTACCAAAATATGACATTTAACAATAGCTGATTGCTAAATCTATAGATGCCATACGCCGGTGCTATGATTATATGTATGATCTTTTTCAATTTTTTTTTTTTAATAATAACTCCACGCAGGAGACCCTGAGGGAAATAATTTCCCTCAAGGCTTATATCATATTTGGGATGCTGTATGGAGGGTCTTTTAGAAGATAGGAAGAAGTGAACTTGGGTGTTGAAGAGACCCATGTTGTAGGATGGGGAAACACGGAGGCTGGCGAATTGGTTGGCGAATCCATGTTGCAGGATGGAGGAAACACGGAGGCTGGCGAACTGGTTGGCGAATCCATGTTGCAGGATGGAGGAAACACGGAGGCTGGCGAACTGGTTGGCGAATCCATGTTGCAGGATGGAGGAAACACGGAGGCTGGCGAACTGGTTGGCGAATCCATGTTGCAGGATGGAGGAAACACGGAGGCTGGCGAACTGGTTGGCGAATCCATGTTGCAGGATGGAGGAAACACGGAGGCTGGCGAACTGGTTGGCGAATCCATGTTGCAGGATGGAGGAAACACGGAGGCTGGCGAACTGGTTGGCGAATCCCGAAAACCAAGGCTATTTAAATATCTAAGATGTTCTTTGATTCTAATATTGACATTTCGTGCTGTTTTTTACCGATATAAAACGCCGAACAATTAAATAGCCGTCCTTGTCTTTTAAATTATTTGGAAATTCACCTATGTTGTTATTTATCTAAAAAACCGGTCTTACTTCAGATGGAAGGTTTTCAACGCTATAAGATGAAAAATTATTAACCTATAGAACCCTATGACATTGGTAATTTGAGGACTGGCAAATAAACAATTATGTATAGCTATTTGGTTTATTTTTTATTTAGGATTATATCAATAAGGTCCGAATTATATCCATTCTGTGGGGCGATTGTTGATAATTCGTTTAAGAAAGCTATGTATCTTTGTTTAGTTTGATTTATCCCGATGAAGCTTGATATAAGGGAAACCGGTTGGTGATAATTTTAAAAACAAATTAGTTGTTTAAAACAAAGTGTTTCTTTTATTTAATAAATATGTTAACCCACTTAGTAATAGTGTTCTACAAAAATATTTGTTTTCTACATTTAATTTTAAAGATTTTCCTCTCCTATTTAATAATTCATTGTTCTGACTAGTTATGCCGACGAATTGGGAAATGAGTAAGAACATTTATACAATTAAATTTAGCTTTTACGCTCGTATATTTTGCATGAAATTATATAATTGTCCGATGTTCCCACGATGCTGAAAAGTGTACCCCCTCGCCTTACGTTTGGTTGACTCTCGGTGTCATTTTACGGCTGGCGGAAAAAGTGTCACCGCCACAACTTCCTCCTCTCAGCGCTGACTGCTTGCAGGCTGTCTGCTAGGCTGGTGCTCTGTTACCGTGCTATTGTGACCCCGCTACGGCCGAGTCGTAGCTGCCTGCCACAGCGTGTTTACAGCCCCAGCCGGCAGCGGCCGCCATGCCATATCCATTGCCGCTGTCGCAGCCACAGAACGCTTCTCTGAATCCAATATTACGTATTTGCGGTTACCGCTCTCGCTCCGACTCATGCTTATTTACGTTTATTGCCAATATTACATTTGTATCGACCAAAGAAAATAGTGCAATAATTTCCTGTTATGCTTCCCTTTACTAACAACATATCCAGTGCCGCTGTCGCATCCACAGAACCCTTCTCTGAATCCGATATTACGTATTTGCGGTTATCGATCTCGCTACGACTGATGCTTATTTACTTTTATTGCCAATATTACATTTGTATCGACAAACAAAATAGTGGAATATTTTCCTGTTATGCTTCCCTTTACTAACAATATATCCAGTGCCGCTGTCGCAGCCACAGAACGCTTCTCTGAATCCGATATTACGTATTTGCGGTTATCGCTCTCTCTCCGACTGATGCTTATTTACTTTTATTGCCAATATTACATTTGTATCGACCAAAGAAAATAGTGCAATATTTTCCTGTTATGGCTTCCCTCTTTATTAATAAAAATATTAATATAAAAATAATCCCACGTCGACATAGATAACTCCATTGTGTTACAGAAGCCAGTGTGATAAGTACCAGTTGGAATGACGCGAGGCGAGCTGTCCTCCTCACATGAGGGAGCGTTGGATAATGGCGAAATCGTATAAATAAACAAAAATTGGAAACCAATTCTTTTGATTTAAATAAAGGTTTAAATTTTTTACATACAAATACAACCGGTTTACAATTGGAAAAAAAAATTAAAATTTGGAAATCAGAAAAAGTGTTAATAGTCAATTAAATGTAATTAATAATCAATATTTTTTTTAAAATAGCTAACAGATAAAGCGTTAATAGTGGATAAAATTTAATTGATAATCAATATATTTCTTAAATAGCTAACAGATAAAGCGTTAATAGTGGATAAAATTTAATTGATAATCAATATATTTTTTTTTAATTGCTAATAGATAAAGCGTTAATAGTGGATAAAATTTAATTGATAATCAATATATTTCTTAAATAGCTAACAGATAAAGCGTTAATAGTGGATAAAATTTAATTGATAATCAATATATTTCTTAAATAGCTAACAGATAAAGCGTTAATAGTGGATAAAATTTAATTGATATACAATATATTTTTTAAATAGCTAACATATAATGCGTTAGTAGTGGATAAAATTTAATTGATAATCAATATATATATATTTTTAAATAGCTTCTCTTGAATTTATTCTCATATTAGTATTAATAATAAAAATATTATCTTTTTTTATTTCTCAATAAATTTGTGATCTAATGTTTTGTAATATTTTTTTATTAACACTTTTGATTAATTATTAACTACTTTAATCAATTTTTCTTTATGTTTATAATTTGTCTATTCTTACATTATTGTGTTGTATGTTTATAATTTGTCTATACTTGACATTATTTTTTTTTGTGTTCTATATATTCCTGACGAGGATCATCGCTTTCAACAAATTTTGATATGTGTATATTAATGAAGTGGTGAATACAAAATAATTTTTAATTAATTTATTAATAATGACGTCACAAAGAGAATACCAATCTTTTGAAAAAAATATACCATATATCATTCCCTAGCATATGTGCTAACCATGCTCACTCACCATCACATTATGACGTATTCTCGGGAAGATTGCTAGAACGAAATGTAACATTTTCAAGTTTTAGTTTTTTTATTACGCCGACCACAAACGACGTATGACGTATATATTTTTAGTATTCAGATAGGTGATTCCATTTTCAATAATAAAGTCCAAGGTAGGTATTCTCTCAAGTAATTGGAACTGCCTTGTTTTTGTGATTGAAAAATGAAGTCGCGCTGTTTGGCTTTAAGGCAAATTAGCCGTTGTAGACAAACAAAAAGTAAAACACGATGCTTTGTGTGATCTTTCGACCGCGATACAATGCGCTTTCTTTTTGTCGATGTCGATTTGGAGAGTAATACAGCCGGGCTATATATCTTTGGTCAGGTATTAACCGTTTCCGGTAAAATTTACATAATAACTCAGAAATTACATAGAGTCATGTCATTGGTGCCGATGGTTGTAATCATTTTCTAAAACCTTGTAAATTGTATACCACTCCTTTTATACATGTACCGTTTGTTTCTATAATAAATCCACGCCCAAACTTTGATTTCGTTTCATATTGTATGAATTTGTAGGTAAGCCATAGTTTGTAAAATGTAACAACGCGATAATATTTAATAAGGACAGAAATACTACCATTTAAGAACGTCGCCGATCTATACATATTTTATTATTATTTTAATTTATTTTTTTATTTGAAACACACATTATTTAACAATAAAATGTAAGAAAGCTTTAACTGCCCAACTAGGAACAAATCCCGTTTTAGGACAGTCAAATTGACAAGTTTAGTTCATATTAAGTGCCATTATACAAAAATAGAGGGGGAAAAAGCTAGCATTGACATAGTATGGTAATATAATATATTAATTTGAAGAATAGCACAGAAAAATACAATTGTGTATACCAGATAATTTCAGTATAGAATTATAATTAATATAGTATAATAGTTAAGTTCAAAAAGAGAAAAAAAAAGTATAGAGTAATCATTTACGTATTCCGGATAATTTGAGTATAGTATAATGGTATATAATAGTACTTATGAAGATATGAGAAAAGAAATATTATAGAATAAACAATTATTTATCTATTTGTGTTTGATAGGTACTGGTTAGTGCTGTGAGGAAAAAAATGCTTTTAAAATTGAGTACTAAAAAAAAGGGTAATATAATTGAGTAATATTGATTAGATCGAGTTACGTATCACTCTGCTTTATAAGCCATATATTTATACTCTAATTTCATCGACGGATTTATTTTTCAAATCATTCAATTTAACTCGCGTTCTCCCACACCTCGCTCTACAGTGGGGTCGATTACTGCGTGAACTGCATTTGTGAAATCTCGGTGTCAATTTATTTTTAAAATCATTCAATTTAACTCGCGTTCTCCCACACCTCGCTCTACAGTGGGGTCAATTACTGCGTGAACTGCATTTGTGAAATCTCGGTGTCAATTTATTTTTAAAATCATTCAATTTAACTCGCGTTCTCCCACACCTCCCTCTACAGTGGGGTCGATTACTGCGTGAACTGCATTTGTGAAATCTCGGTGTCAATTTATTTTTAAAATCATTCAATTTAACTCACGTTCTCCCACACCTCGCTCTACAGTGGGGTCGATTACTGCGTGAACTGCATTTGTGAAATCTCGGTGTCAATTTATTTTTAAAATCATTCAATTTAACTCGCGTTCTCCCACACCTCGCTCTACAGTGGGGTCGATTACTGCGTGAACTGCATTTGTGAAATCTCGGTGTCAATTTATTTTTAAAATCATTCAATTTAACTCACGTTCTCCCACACCTCGCTCTACAGTGGGGTCGATTACTGCGTGAACTGCATTTGTGAAATCTCGGTGTCAATTTATTTTTAAAATCATTCAATTTAACTCGCGTTCTCCCACACCTCGCTCTACAGTGGGGTCGATTACTGCGTGAACTGCATTTGTGCAATCTCGGAGTCAATTTATTTTTAAAATCATTCAAATTTTGTCGACTTTTCGTACGTTTTTGCATTTCAGTAATAATAAATGGATTATTTCTATAGTGCCGTTTTCGTGAGAAAATCACCTCAAGGGCGCAGTAAGGTAGACATTTGCTTGGACTTCGTAAAGTTCCCCGATTTCGATTGGTTGAAGCGTGATCCTGAACATATTACTCAAACATTGTAAAACAACACTTTTAGTACAATTGTGCATTACCGTTTATGTAAATTTTTGCTTAAAGTTGAGAGATAATACACGTGAAAAAAATGGAGGGACTACTTTGTGTACGTCAGTTAGTGGTTCAACCACCGGCCATAATGCCGTGGCAAGTAAAAACACAGTATCTTCCTTGGGACTCTCAAGGAAGATACTGTATTTTTACTTACGACGGCAGTATAATAGTGTATCTACAGTGGGTGGACATCACGTTAGGACCACACATTTTTTTTACAATTGTTTGGTTTTTTTTTAGAATTATAAGTTTTAAATTCACATTTGAATACTTTAAAATGTAATTTTTTTATTATATAATGAGTGCCGAGAAAAGTCTATTAAATTTTTTGTAAGTTGGTAATTCTGGCAAGCAAGATTTTATGTAAAAGGTTATCGGAATCTGATATCATAACTCAGAGTTGCCAGAAATCATAAGCAAATCATTTGTACTCTTGACACGGTGCATTGGAGCTTTGATTGCCAATAAAGGCGGTTTCACCAAGTATTGATATTTTTTTTTATAGTACCCATAAAGTGTTTGGAATGCTTTGATGTTTAAAAAGTAAATATCAGCTTTAAATTGACTGTCGCTATCATCTTTACTTTTTAAAATATCCAAATACGATAGTTCCATCAAAAAATACCGCTCGTTCTGTTGTAATGGCCACCCATTGGATATTCTAAATATGGACTATTGAAAACAAAATAGAATGTTTTAATTCAATCAATGGAATTTGAATTGATATTAATAAGTGATTAAGTTCCTACCTGTAATATTAACACGTTATTTCATGACTTCCTTTCGCGAGCGATTTTTAAAATAGAAGCGAATAAATAAACAAAATTAAACAACATAATTTCCTTCGTGCGTTCGTCCGTCCCTGAACTTATAAAACACTAAGTAGGTTTATTGTATGTAGTTATATAAATGTTTTTTTTTTCACACAGATGTTTTGCTTGCGTAAAGCATGTTTCACACAATTTTATAGATATATGGTATGTAATACATTATGTGATATCATATTATGATTTTTTAATTGGGATAATACATACTCAAAATAAAATACGAAATCAATGGTGTTAAATGAATGCAAGTCATTATAAAGAAACTAATCATTTGAAATTAGGAAATTTTAGTAAGCTTTTCTGATAATTATGGCCATTGGAAAATGTATATTTGTCATCAAAAGAATTTGAATAAACTTTAGCAAGATATAATGTAATTGAGTTCGGTTTAGGAATATGGGTTTTGGGTAGGTTGGATACGAAAACAGTGAATGTGGAGAGGGGGCGGTCTGAAATAAAAATGCCCATCTCCGAAAAGAGTGCACTGATGAGATGCTAAACAACAATTCATCGTTCGTTCATTTAACAGATCCTTTGAATAAATTATTAATTTCCTCGACGACCGTTACAAGTCCCTGGAGAATTGTAGACTAATAAAATGTACATTTTGTACTCTCGTCTGTCACTCCGCCGTCGTCAGCTGCCGCCGCCCCCGCCTCGCCACCGCCCCCGCCTCGCCCCCGCCCCGGAAGCTTGCTACTCCCTTTTCATTCAAATGTCCAAAGTTTTGTTTGTGACGTTTCATTTCTATCTGAATTTAGAATGGGATTTGGTTTTTAAATCGTAGTAAACTAATGTTTCTGAAAGTATTCGTAATTCTCGGAGGGGATACATGCAAAAAAGCGTAAATAACGCCAAGCACGAAGTGTAATGGGTACGCATGGATCTAAGCGGTACGGTCAGAATTTATGTTACCTCGAGAAAGTTCGTGCCTGGGGTAGGGCCAACCTGGTCAGCTTCAACGTCTCAAAAACCCAAGCGTGCCTCATCTCAGCAAAACGGTGGTCAATGTCTGTCTGGTGCAATTTGAAGGGAGCACCCTCCCCAGTAGACTTCGTTGAAAGGCCCTCGGGGTAAGTGCTCGTATTTCAGACTAGCTCAAGTATATAATAGGGCTAATAGAATCTTCAATAGTAACCAACTGCTAATCCTAGTTGGGCAGTCAAAGCTTTCTCACATTTTGTTGATAAATAATGTGCGTTTCAAATAAATAAATATTATTACTATTACTTCCAAGTTGTTACTGTGTGTCAATGTTAATCTATAACACAGTATGAAATCAAATTAATCCAACAATCAAAACGAACAGGCCAGATTTTAAATGAATATTGACAATGATAATAAATGTAGTGCATGTCGTCGCTGGACTAATCAAGTAGGCACGAACGGTGTGACAAATGAAACGGGATTACCAGTGATTGGCGGAGGTAGGTGTAGTACACCGTGAGTAGTCTGTGCAGCGGTAGCGTTGGTGCGTACAGTGCTACAGTGTGCATCGGTACACTAGAGCGAGAACATCGGACAGCGAGAAATCGCTATCTAATTATCAGCGCCAAATTATCGCCGATAGCCGGACAATATTTTTAATGCATTCATTTCAAGGCGGAAATAACGATCCGAAGGTACCCCTTTCTAGCTACCAGCAGAGAGCTACATAACGGCTCTCCATTGCGGATTGTTTACGACTCGCTGCGGTTACACCCATATGCTGTTCTGGCCACCCTACTCGCACTACCTACACAGTACACACCCACACCCACACCCACACAAGGCCATGCAGATAAATTTACTCGCTCCTGCACTGTTTTACACATACGTAAGTGATAAAATACTTGCTTGATAATCCTGTTTACTGAGTTCGCTTTTAAACTGTTATTATCAATGCGCTGGCAATATTACCCGCGGATATGGACTGGACTGCACTCGGAGGCAACCCCGTTTGTTGTCAAATAATTACTGGGCGACATTAAAGTAAAACGAACATTGAATTTATTTTTACGCACTTTATAGCATAAGGCTGGCGTTACGTAAATTCTGGTAACGAATGAAGGATTTTAGGTTTTTTTGTTTTTAAATTAACTACACACAGGAGGCACTGACAAATTTATCTACCCCGGGGCATATCCGGGTCATCTTTGAGGATGTTTGATGTCAATGTGCACTAGATGAATGTTGTTTAATGTGCAACGAAATTCAAGTTTTATTTTCACACTTTATTCCAAATATGTCTGCCCTTGTAGCTCATTCCGGGTAAGGCTTATCTATAATTTCATAAAAAAAATTTCGACATAAAATCGCTATTTATCTCCTCGTTACTAATTACTAAAATAAACAAACGGTGCGGGGAACTGAATTTATACAATTACCTTCAGTATAAGTATAAATGTTATACATTTGAGATGTGTGTATGTGTGTAAAACTAATGAAAAAGTCTGGACAATCGCCACCCGATTATTGGTTTGTGCCACGGACCATTTCAGTAGGTTGTAAGAAATCAACTTTACATGTTAAAGTCCACTACTATGAATGTACTTAGTTTTAAAATAAAGGTTTTGTTCTAATTACATTATTTTCGGCATTCTATCGTATGAACGCTGATTTAACGTAGCTTACCCGCCATTTCGCCATTTTTGTTTTTTTTTGTTCGCGGATTTACACATTGTGTATTAAGGAAGGATTTGGAAGTATTTACACAATAAAAACAGAATGCACGGATAACAAATTGGAACATTATGGAGCAGGGTATAGAGAATAGGTACAAAAAACAGAATATACGTGGGCAACCTAAATGACCATTCTAACTAATCTACTGGCTCTTGGCGAATGGGCTCGGTCTATAGACCGGGATCAACAGACGAGGATGAAAAGACGTCTATGCTTGGACTAACGGTGTAGCGATCCATATCGTGGGACGCACCTAGTCAACTCCAGGGCAACGTGTGACACTGAAGGCCGTACCAAATGATACTTTGATTTGGTACGCTGTTATTAAAAACGAAACCTTAATTCGGCACATTTGGAGAATTTACACCAGAATTTGGTTAACCCCGCCGGGTGTGGCACGCGATGAGTCGTGACCTTCTCTAATTCCCCCGGGCGTTAAACTGAACTCCTAGCCAGTGTTCCTTCCTCCACCCGCTCCCATCGGACATGAAGGCGCTATGTTCGCTCGACTGAACATTTATTGCATAGGGACTATATTTGTACCCAAGAGGTCAATGGTCCTATATCCATTTTACCTATTTTACGGTAGGCCGCAAAAAAGTTCTCAATGTAGGTTTATCTCTTAATGAATTGTGGTAGAACTCATTTTGCATGGTGATTTCCGTGATGAAGCCGCTTAGAGAAGATTGCTGTTTACCTTTAGAAAGATAATGAAATTCCTAATGAAATGGCGTATTTAACTCATTTTTGGTGAAAATGGCCCTATGTCTAAAACACTTACCAAAACAAATGACCTCTCGGATTCAGATGTTCACTATACTTTTTACAAATCTCCGGTCTTTTTTCAAGTATATCGGAATAACAGTAATGGCTAGAATCGGGTCTGAGATGAATTATTCCGCGTTCCAGTACCTTCATTTTAGAATTGCTTAAAGGCGAATCTTTTGAATCCAGGCAATCTCCATCTTGCTTATTTGAATTTCCTCCTCAACTCGGGAGAAATCATTTCATTATCAAGCCTTTCCTGGCACAACATCGTAAGCATAAAAATTGTCTTTTACAGGAGGTTTTTTTTTAAATATCTCAGGTTGTGTTTGATAAATTAATTATTTTGTCAGTTAAAATACGATTTGATGAATATTTAATAATTGTCTCGCATTCAAGTAGTATTGGCTCTTACGATGTTTTGTTGTCCCCATTCTAGTTCCATGTCAGTGTATCTATCGCACGCTTACGATCTTATTTACTATGTTTTGTCGTCCCCATTTTAGTTCAATGTCAATGTATCGCACACTTACGATCTTATTTACTATGTTTTGTCGTCCCCATTTTAGTTCCATGTCAATGTATCGCTCGCTTACGATCTTATTTACTATGTTTTGTCGTCCCCATTCTAGTTCCATGTCAGTGTATCTATCGCACGCTTACGATCTTATTTACTATGTTTTGTCGTCCCCATTCTAGTTCCATGTCAGTGTATGGGACGCCTATGATATCATTTACAATGTTTTGTTTGCTATAGTGAATGTGATATTTCTAAGGAAGTTGAATAGTAATTAAAAGAATTTTATTTACTATTTTAAATCTTTTTTAAAAAACTGGCTGTAAAAAGTATCACTCTGTGGTTGTATTTCTTCATTTTAATTTGCAACTTAATAATTGCTTATAAAAAATAAATAATGTGATTTTCTTATTTTCGTTGAAGTGCCAATACTGTTTTTTTAATAAATTCCGTTAACTATGTTAACATTTCAAGAGTATACAATTTTCCACACCAAATGGTATAATTTAGTAACACTAAAAGACAAGACTTAAACTAAATAATTAAATAGAGCCTGAAGTTATAACATGTGAGTTGTAAAAAATAAAACTCTCAAAAAAATTGATTTAAATAAATTAAATTTAAAAAAATATTAATACTCTGATCAGTTCAGTCCTTCTAAAATATTTCAAAATAACGAAAAACGATTTTCATACATGTTAAATTGAGAAAAAAAATGCTAACTGTATTTATTCCTTACGATATATTGCAAAACGCTAATACAAATGATAGGAGTCATGTGAAGTTGGGCGGCGGGTGAGGACGGGGGCCGGGGGAACTGATCCATATCCAATCTTCTTTGTCTTTATTGGTGACGCCCCTGGGCGGCCTGACGGGACGCCCGTACGCCAGGTAGCGCTTGTCGGCCGGCTTCAGGATCTGGCAAGAGCTCACCAGCGTGTCGTCCATTTGTCGCCCCAGCCGGTGGTGTCCTTGTCGGGGTCGGACCACAGCAGGTCGCAGAGCAACCTGGTCGGGCACGTCCGTGGGCCGCATGATGGACCGGATCTGCTCTGTAGACTGGAGGTCAGAACTCAGGTCGCCGTGACAGCAGAAGATCTTCTCGTCAAATGTCTTTTCCTATTGCGCCTTTCTCGGCAGCCACGAAATCTAATTTTACGGGTTGCGGTTGTGGTACAACGTTCAAGGTTATACAACGATATCTTTGCAGCTATTAAATGGTCTAAAATAACACATTCACTATTAAGTTGTGTAGCCCGGTCGTAAATGATATTGTTTACAATCACCATAGTTCAAAGAATAGCATTGTAAATCAACCATTCACTTTGGACACTTCCCTAGGCTTTTAACAGGCAAAGGTCTTTTAAAAATCACATGTGGCGAACGCCTTCGACCGATGACCGATGCTTTTGGGTTAATTTAGAACAACGTGACAGATTTGAACTTAAAATGTTTGGGTTTTTATTTGATTTTTTTATTATAAACTTGATTTAAGCCCGAAACGGCCACACTAAAATTATATGATTTTTATAAACGTAACCTATAAATTATTGCGGTTATTTTACGCTATTTTAACACCGGAAAAATTAAGATCTTAGCAATATTTCCCAGATAAACTGGAGCGCTTATAAAAAGCTGCCGGCTGCTACGAGAGCGCCAAAAGACTGGGTTTATTTAATAAGTACCGTACACACAGATGTCGTTAGTAGTATTTTGATATAACAAAATAACACTCGGCCCAGAGGCACTTCAGACCATTCTATTTCAATTCCGCTATTTTAAATCTGTCAGGACTTAGCTTCTGCAACTGCATAATGTTGACTTGATCGTATCAGAAGATCAAAGGCGATGACCTACTATCGGTGAAGAATCCATACTTAAGTATGATTTTCGGTAAAGAATCCACACTTAAGTATGATTTTTGAGGATGCTTAGAACGTTGGGCTTCGGAGATTATTAAATTTTATTTGATATTTTACTCATAACCTACCTTGGAATGACTTCCAAGCCAAGAAATTTTCATCAGACATTATAACTGCATCGTAATTATTTGTGTCAGTTCTGGCATTTGATATTATGGTAGGCCTTTCAGATGGTGCTCAAATTACCCTTCGTCTAATAAATGACCAGATTTTTGCATGAACCGAGTCCACCGGCGTCATTGTGTGTCCTGGCAGAAGATAATTGATAGTTATTTCCTTAATAAATATGGTACTTTTTAATAAAAAGTAAATCATAGCTGGCAGTGCTCTCTTCCTTTATTGTCACTTGTCCTCCACAACTACCACAGTAAAGTGTAACAAAACAATTTTTTTTCGCGGCATCAATATTTTTCAGATACTTGTACACAATTGTGAAAATTTCATTACACCTTTTTTCCACGTGTTTCTCCCAAAATAAAACAGTACGCGGTTTTGGACCTACTCTCACAAATGCTCTCATTATAGAGGGCATATTTTATTGTATAATACAAGTTCACACTCTCTCCATAAGGAGTGTTTAGGATATATTGTAAATAGAAAATAGTACTTCAAAAGTTCGTTTATTATTTTCCTATTTTTTGGTGAGCTAAATATCATTCATTACATTCATTCTTGCCCGCATTTAGCCGACTAAAGGCTTTTTATAATCCGGCTTTGAAATTCTGTATTTTGTTCATTTGGTGTCATATTTTTAATATCTACACAAAAGGAGCACTTGTCCATTTTTGGAAAAATCTATTCAATTTTTTAAATATATTTTCTTTAATATTTTCATATGAATCAAATTAAAATTATTTTTTTTTAAATTACCAAAAACCCGTAGACTGACGATGTGCTCAGTCTTTCCCTCCTCAGAGAAATATTTTCGATGTATATATTTGTTTGTTTTTGTTTTATTTTAGTTATTTCTACATTTAAGTTTACAAAATAACTAATTATAACTCTTATACTATTACATATAGATAATGGTAATTTAAAAACGAATGAAACGAAGAATCTATTTTAAATTTATTAATTGGTGGAATTTTGATTGGGTCCGGCAGAGCATTATAGTATTCATCCCTTTATAAAATATACTATTTTGCGTAATGGCTTTGTTCTTACTCAGTAGCCTAATTTCCTTGCACGTTCTTGTATTATGTCTGTGAATGTCCATGTTGTAAATAATTTTGTTGGAGAAATATATGGTAACAAGTTGTTTCTGATTTCATGTATAAAAATCAATACGTTCAATGTCAGCATTTATTTTACTGTTAACCAATTTAATTCCTTTAACGTTTTAGCTACTTTTGAATATTTATTTCGCTTTAATATTATTCTCATTGCTCTATTTTAGAGAATTTTTAATTGGTTCTGTTCTCTGTCGTTACACAAGTAAAGTATCGTTGAGCAGTAGTTAAAATGTGGAGCAATAATAGAGTTGTAAATTGCAAGTGTCGTCTTTCTGGACATTTTTGGACGTATTCTTCCTAACTTTCTTTTTGATATATTCAGCATGTTTATGAAAATTAAGTTTTATATATATATAACTTTTATTTTTGTATATAATTCCTAAGTTTTTCATATCATTTACATTTTCAATAATTTAACTATCGATTTTTATTTTGCTTTCGCTGCATGCCTTCTTATGTCCAATTATCATATATTTTGTATTTATATTACATTTTAATTTGTTTATTTTTAGCCACCTTGGTACATTTTCTAGTTCGTAATTCAGAATATGGTTAATTCCTCATAATTATCTCCAATTATTTCTAATTTTGAAACTGTCAATTCAGGGTGGAATTCCATTATAAATAATTTTTCAATTTAAAAAACCTTTGTAACTTTTTCTCCTTATTTATTTTCGACCGGACCGGTTTCACCCTATCACTGGCATCGTCAGACTGGCACAATTAAAACTAAATCCATGGTATACGAGCATATAGAATCGATGTCGGGAGTGAGTTCCCCTGCTTTCTAATATTGTTTTTTTCGTCTCTCTGGAATAAAACCAGTACTGTATCGAAAGCAAAACATACCGCACCGAGCCATATTGATGGAAAATCTGAAAATAAAGATATAGCTGAAGCTTTCAGGAATACTTTTTGCTCCGCACCAGTTCAACCGTAAATAATGGATAAACAGATTTATGCACCAACAAATCAACCAAAACAGCAGCCCTCCATCGTCATCTTACCTGAGATGATCCAACGAGCAATACGCAACATGACAAGAGGTAAATCTGCAGGTCACGATGGACTTGTAACAACTCCTCTCGCCTCTCTCTTCACTGCCATGATCGGACTCGGACACATTCCGAAAGACATGTCCAAAACCATTATAATACCGATCACCAAAAGCCGTCAATTGAACCTGACATCATCCGTTAATTACAGGCCCATATCTCTCGCCACAATAACTGCAAGAATCTTTGAAAAAGTCATCTTCACTTAACCGAAGACAAGCACAATACAGAGGACTCCCAAATGGGCTTCAAAGCTGGATGCTCTACTGATACAGCCATATATACGACAATTGAATATTAAAAAGCCAGAAAAACAACGGTATACGCATGCTTCCTAGACT
>JAHDVE020011697.1:0-50382 GCA_022606495.2 Halesus radiatus
ATGTTTTATTCATGCTGCACAAGTGTCCAAGCTTCCCGGAACCAGTGAGACTGTGACTATGATATCCCCCATTGGGGTATATTGTGAGTCTGAAAGTTTTCACATTCAAAAAGTGTGTTTTGGGTTAAATTGTTTAACAACAGCGACTGCGTTCTTCCGAGAGCATAAATTTGTATTTTAATTTCACATGATCCACGGTGATAAAATAATGGAAAAATATTAATATTTTTAGTATTCACCCGTTTTCAATGTCCTGAGTTGTCCTTAATGATGTGCAGTTGGTGCTTCACCATCAGAAAGCTTTCAATAAGGTACTACAAGCTACTGTTACAAGTGGTTACACATAATCATTATTGTTCATTTAGAAATGTGATGTTTAATACCATCTTATATAGAAGACACTTTCAATATCGCCCTGGTGAAAGACCTCTATTAAGATTCGAAAAGTTGCTTTAATTGAATTTAGCCGTGTTTGGTGACCAGATCTGAATAGCCAGGTAATTACTAGTAATTCCCATATCTTCTTCATCTACTTCCTCTCCCCATTATACCCTTCAGCTTTACAACATACTCCAAATGGGGATACAGTAGCTCACTACCTCCGGTTAGCAGGGAGGAGTTGGGAATCTTGTGCGATATTCACAAAAAAGTAGTAAATTTTATGAATAAACTAACTAGCTAACCATAACGCCATTTCACCGCAGGGGTACGCAGGGAGGACGGACCGCCAAACAACTTGATCTCGGCATACACCTCTTGATTCATTCACATTCATACATTCTCTTCTATTATTCCGACTTCTGACATGGCCCGAATCAAGTATTTGTTTCAAATAAATAAACAAATACTTGTGTTTCAAATAAATAAACATTTTTATTAGACTTGTTTAGATAAATTCTTTAAAAAAAAGTACATTATCTCCTCTACCAGAGCTCTAAGGGTTCGATGATATCGTTGAGGATTGCTTTGTAAACTTTGAAAACTTTGTAAACTTTGAAAACTTTGTAAACTTTGTAAACTTTGTAAACTTTGAAAACTTTGTAAACTTTGTAATATTTGTAAACTTCGTAAACTTTATAATGTTCCTAAACAGGTTTTTCTAGTGAGACAAGCACAGTACCATAACCCTCTTATTAGATTAAGATTGTATAGATGAATTAAAAAATATAATAATAACAAAAACATTGATGGAATTTCTATCGCAAATCTCGATTACGGACGAATTACTTAATCAGACCAACAAACAGCTAATTACTGCGCAAGTTTAACGATTCCAATAAACTAAAGGTGCACGCACATTTCTCCACGAATCAACAATGTTATAATCTACAGCAACCTGTTCCTCAGCCCAGTCGATGGATCATTTAGATTTAGATCATCGAGTTTTCAAGAAAACGCTCTGTCTTTAATACTAATTTCAGTTTACATTGCATTTAGTTAATTAGCCCGACGCGATTAGCGGTGAAAGTGTTACAGACGTTTTTTGTTCATAAAACCGGTAAGTAGGTACTCAGATGTAGAAATAATTGAATATGTCTCGACGTGTCTAACGGCTCTATGTCTGGCGGGCAAATGCTTGGTTAATTGATATGTTATTTATTACCCGGGAAAATATTATACCGATGAAAGTGCGGTTGATAATATTTTCCCGCGGTGATGAAACTATATTTTGAATGAATGGTGGAAAGCGGCTGTTAGAAACATTAATATCTGCAAAATGGAAAAAGTGAGCGGAAAGGAATAAATAATTTGTAATTAGATTTAAAATAAAATTTAAATAGAATCAAAAGTCTGGGGTTAAAACAGCAATAAGAGGCACTACGAAAAGTTACACTTAAAAGTGCGTATAATTCATTCCACCTTGAACTTTTGCATAAGAAGGAACTCCAGTGTAAATTTAATGGATTTAAAAATACATATTCATATAAATCAGCAAACGCCGATTCTGAATATATAACTTTTATTATATATAATTATACGTAGAATTTATAAATCGTTATTTAAAAGTAAATAAAAAATCGACTCGTCTACATTTTTATTTTTCACTTTTGTTTTGTATTTTAAGTATGTATTTTTTTAGTTTTGGCGAAATTTAAACTTAATTGGGATTACTTTAATTTCTATAATTGTTTTTCAACATAAAAAATTATTATTAGTGAAATAAATTAAAGTATTCACGAGCAAACCAATTATCAATACGGATATTATGATAATATTAATGCTCAATACTATTATTGTTCTTTGAGTTAAAGTTCCTAAAAAGATGCATAATTTTAGTTATGGTTTACTATGAATAGAATATAAAATTATGTACGGTAAAGTTCGTCCTTGTTTTTATATTTGACATTCTAACCGCAAAACTGATCAAAACCGACCAGTCATAGTTTTAGAGCATTTTGGCGGATTTTGATAAATTAAATCATTGAAAATTATTTTAACTGTGAAAACTAACTTTAGAAAAAAAAACTAAATATACTTGTATTTAAGTTTGAACTGTGATTATGATTAAAACTATGATTAAAAAAATGGACTTAAGATCTTTGTTTTCTACATGTTAAGTTTATCAAAAAAGAGTTAAATATTTATTGGACCGACCATGTACTAGAGGCATGAACAGTGACAAATCACATATCTTGCTTTGATATTTTTTTGTTGTCTAATTATGAAACGAAAAGTAAAAAAAAAAAAATATTGGTATCCAGAAAGATCCATAGAATGTTCATTCTATCACTGAGTTCAGAAAGACAATACCCCAATCTTTCTCACAATAGTCCTGAGTACTGAATTGTTACGTCGGTCAATTTGGTTCAGTTGTTCCCTGGGATTATCTCAATTATTTGGTCCCCCCACAGAGATGATGATCACTGTTGTTTGTGGGGAAGAGGATGGGAGAAGAGGGTGATGCTGTGTGACGTCATCAACCTGAGATCCCTTTGTCAAAGGTCGGTTGGCATCATCGGTAAGTAACTACAGGGTGATTAGTGAATATCATTTGTGGTACTGACGAAACTGTTTTTGTCCTAGCTACCGAATTTTTGCTTAGGAGCTTTTAGGTTGGAGCAAAATAAAATTTAGTTTTTAATTAAGGAGGGGGGTTACTGGACAATGGTTGAATAGCATATAACTATTTAAATCTAGTTACTAATCGCAGTTAAAACAAGTGCAAGTAACGCAAATAATTCTGATTGATGGCTCACTCATAGAGGATACAGAAAGATTTTCCATATTTCGAACAAAACGATTTTTATACTGAAATCTTATATTCGACCAGCGATTGTGATAATATTTATTTATAAAAAAATACATACAGAATATTTACTTTGCACGCGGGAAATCATTGAGGAATTTATTGTTTATTAGGAATAAGTTTATAAAATATGTATTTATTATAATATATATATCCCATATGGGCTTTCAAATATTTTATTATAAAATTTAAATTGCAATAGTGGCACAGGTGCAAAAAAAATCACAGTAGGTATATATATATATATATATAATAGATTGCCTTCACGAAATACAACAACTAAATATTTAATTTGTCTCACAAACAAATTCAGCAATAACATCGTGTATGTACAATTTCCAAAATTTTGCAATAAAGGCGAAATATCGATCAAGTTATGAATGAATGGTATTCCTAATAAACAATAAATAAGGAAAGTAACAAAAATCTCATTAGATCAGCGGTTAGCTAGTACCGGTAAGAGAAAGGTCCTGGGTTCGATTCACCTTTTTATTTTCTGTATCTTTTTCGAATTTTATTAGAGATTTGTTAACATTTTCTTCGATTATTAAACTTTATTGAAGTTTATAAACCTCATTGTATGACCGACTATAATTAGTTGTCAATAGCTCAATTGGTGGATGGTTGATCCCGGTAAGACTTAAGGATCTGGGTTTAGTTCCCAGTTACCTATTTTTTTTCTGTGTCTTTATCTCTTCCACATTTCATGGAGAATTATTAATATTATTTTTTCGATAATTGAATTTATTGTTTGTTTCTGTGACCTTAAAAAAGGGGGTCTACCAATTAGTATTAATAAAATTCAGGATCAACAACCCCGTATAAATAGAACCAATAATCTTTCAATGTAATTTTGATTAATAAAAATAATATGACCTTGTCAGTGGAAACATATGCACGGTGGATCATATACACAATACACGATTCACCTTAAATATAGGAATGATAGTGCCAATATTTCCAAATAAATATGGTCAATGAACCCTTGAATACATTATAACGTTTATATTTAACAATTTGACGAAATTTTCACTGATGTTAAAGTGTTGGGTTTTGGAAAGTAACTTTGTGAGTTATTGATAGTAACAAATATGACGCTCTCCTTGATTGTATAGATAATTGATATTTGCTATATTTAGCTTATTGTTCTGTTTCTTACATTGTCTACTGAACAATTATGATGGTCCCCTTGATTGTATATCTCCTTGATAGCTGCGGGTATCTTTAAAATTATTTATGTGTTACTATTATATTAAGTCTATCCTCAACGTAACAAAACTGTACTGCCGTTTTTTTCTCAACTTGTTTAATACTTGCTGATATTTTGATATTTTTATAATATTATTTAAATCGATATTATGTAATTGGACTCTAGTATCTCTATAACAAAACTGTAATGTTGTTTTCAAATTTAAAAAAAATATGTTTTTCAATTTTCAGTAAATTGATCACAGCATGCATGCACCTATATTGTTCTAATTTTGAGCTACATTTGTATGGTGATTGTTATGTTATATATTTATCTTTGTATTATATAATATTGTTGAACTAAACTCCTGCTGACAAGCTACTTGCAGTGGCTTAGCGGGTACAAGTTCCCTTTGTACATATTAATATTATATAATAAAAAAAATTACGCTTTCAAATAATAATAACACTTTTAAATCATACTGTAGTTAATCTAGATATGTGTGTCCGTATTAGGGCCATTGTCGTACATATATAATCCGTTAATTGACGTTTATGATAAAAGTTCCCAGAGGGGTTTAACACGTATGATTAATCTTTTTCTATAAACTTATCTAAGTAATTATTCTTAAAAATTGTTTTTCTGTCTCAATTTCTTGCTGCTGATATCAACTGTGAACGGTAAAGTACCATAAAAATTGTGGTTTTATTTAGAACAGAAAACAACGATATGTTTTAATTTTTGAAAAAAAAACTGACAGGACAGTTGAAGTTTTGTGTTTTTCCCGCAAAATTTGTAGTAAAACTGCTTTACGACGTGGAAGATTTTCTAAACATGGCCCTGATGAATGATCACTGTTCAGACTCGAAACGTTGCTTGAAATAGCCGAGTTTTGGGACCAGATTTGATTAGCTCGGTTATTTCTAAGTATTCCCTCCTTATCTTCTTCTCCTCTCCACTTCTTTCAGACTCATGACATACGTCAAATGCGGATGCCATAGTCTCACTAGATCTGGGAACTTGGAGCTCTTGTGCGGTATTCACATAACCTAATAAGAAATAAAAGATGCGCGTATTTAAAGATGTGTAGTTCCATTATGCATTCACGGACTAAGTGAAAATTATGAGAGACTCGTTGTAAATAAAAAAAATACCAGTATGGGAAAAGATAAAAAATATATATCTAAGGCAGTACGAATGGAACAATGTACAGTCCCCTGACAATTTACCATGGACACCCCGAAGTATTAATATTTTTCTAAAATACTTTTTTTCTTACTTTTTTTTCATCTATTTACTTTTTTTGTTCGCCAAAATTAAAAAATAATATTATGTTTCTTCTCCAAATTATGTAAAATAAGTTTGTGGAGTAATATTTAAAACCACTGTATTTTAAATGTAAATACCTACAATATTATTATCCTGAAATATGTAGATATTTACAAAATAAATACATTGGTTTTAAGCAAAGTATTATTGTTTTAATAAATATGACTCCAAAATCATTTGAAGAAAAATCATACTAAAATTATCATATTTTTCGTTTTTGTGTAAATCGGAATAAAATTTTGTGAGAATTTGGAACGAACTCCCGCCATCTGTCTTTCCTCGTATATTTAGTGAGGACCTCTTCAAGGCCCGCATTAACAAATCCGTTTCTACAGCCCCTTCCTTAAACCGGCTCACAGCGGTGCCCAATCGGGTAGCGATATATTTCCCCTGTATGTGCTCGGAACATAGAAAGGCGCTCTTGTGAGGTGACACATAAAAAAAAACTGGAAAGCTATGCCTATCTTTCTTTATCCAGATTTCTGAAAAAAAAGGTATATTTTAGAGAAATTTTGTATTTCAAGGTCGTTCTGCGGTTAGAATTTTTTTCCGCTTGGCATCTTTCTAAATCTTAGTTACAATTTGCCATGAGCGCCTTGTCGTTCATATGACGTGATGAATTATAATAAACAACACCTGCAACCTACCCTTTGTCAAGGAGCAATGCACGCCACTGCTATTTGTACACAATTATTTAAGTGGTACCATTATATTAAGGCTATCCTCACTGTAACAAAACCGTACTACTGTTTTTTTTATTTTATTTATTTATCATTTTGTTAAATACTTGCTGATATTTTAATATTTTTATTATATTATTTAAATCGATATTATGTAATTGGAGTCTGGTGTCTATAATATAACTGCTATGCTGTTTTCATATTTCTTTCAATATTTTTTCCAACTTGATCACAACATGCATGTACTTATATTGTTCTGATTTAACGCTATATTTGTTATATGATTGTTATATATTGTTGTATTATATAATACTATTGAACTAAAATAATGCTGATTAGCTACTTGAAGTGGCTTAGTGGGTACAAGTTCATATTGTATGTAATATTAATATATAAAAAAAATTAAAAAGATGAGCTTCAAGAAAGCATGTACACCTTCATCAATTTTCTCAAAACTAGTTATTATGCACGGAATAGATAGATCTAATTAAAATTAATCCAATTAATTGCATGAATGGACTGCCATAAATTCCCCTAGAATCCATACAAAAGCAGCGAGATTCCCATGCGTCGCGCGGCCTGCGATTGCCATGGTTGTATGGCGAGGTCGGCTATGCGCTGAGCTGTAAGGTAAAATGCTGTGAAAACTAGTCTCTGTTCTACAATTGTTTATACTAATTTACCAAGGGAATGGACGGTGCCTTATAAAGGTAGAGAGATGGGCGGCTGTATGAGGGTAGGATCAGTAAGGATATTGCCTTTAAGTACAACGAGGAATATTTGGCAGGGGCGCAGAATGCAATGGATATTTTAAAATTTTACATTTAATACTTTTTTTATATCTTATAAGTTGTATTACGAGTATATTACAAAATATTTAATCAAAGGGCATTCTTGGTCGTATATGCTTTATCAGAAAGAAGGAGTTCTTGTGTCTGATAAGGGCGTCATGATTCTTAATTTGGTAGGTACATAATTTTTAATTTGCTTCAATTTATAAATTCTTTTGTATGAAATATTTACGTAGGCAAGTTTTTTTTTAAAGAAGAGTTTTATTTAATTTATTTGTTTTGATTGGCGCATTTCAATTGGGAGGTTAAAGTAATTTTTTATGGCTAGATTAATATAATGGTTTAACATTTGATTTATTTTAAAATTAGGTGTTATGTATAATAAATTAATTTCCGTTTCTCATAAGTGTGTAATATTCCTTAAGATTTTTCTATTTAAGCATTTTTATTATAGAAACTTAAATATCTCCATAATTTGGAACTGAAAATTGTGTGAAAAGTGATTTTGTTGAGAAGGTGGAATTGTTTGAAAATATACGTTTTCTGATGATTCTTTGTGAAACTTTTATTGAATTTAAATTATTTTTATAAGATCCTCCCCAACCTATAATGTCGTAAATAAGCAAATAGTGAACAAGGGCATAGTACACATCTTTGATTTGCATGCTGTGAAACAGTCCCAGTGATTAAAATTTTACTATCAAAAACCCAGACTTTAATCAAACTGTACTTATAAATTAAGTTACACATATTATATAGTACTTATGCATGTGAACGAGCGATTTTTAAATTATATCTCAAATATTTATAATCATATCTACCCAATTTTCCGAAAGTTAGAGTTATGTCGGTGCAAGTTTACTCGGTTTGAACAGATTCTTTATAGTCGTAAAATTTACTATACCCTTTTTAGAGATTAGGACAGAATTAATAAATAATATATAATAATGTGTAAAATAAATAATAAACTCATAAGTAGATACATAACACTGACACGACAATGTGGTAACATATATTTAAACACCATACATTCCGACCTTATTTTGCAAAATATAATGCAAATTAATACAATAAGCCTTGATCCAAAATATATTCCTTGATCTATGACTACGAGTGTCATTATCTGAATCATTATTTTTTGAAAGACATACAGTTTCATTATGTGCTGTTTTTATTGCATATCTTAATATTTGAAATCTACTGGCAGTCAAATAAGACTAGAGAATTCTCAGCATAAGTTTCTCGGCAGGAGATTCAAATTACACGAAAACGACGTATTCTAAAATTAGCACGTATTCTTATTGTTCTCGGTTTGGCTGTTTTTTCGGTTGCCATCCCCTGCAGCGAAAGCTCTAGGCTGTAGGTGTCCCTGCGTCCATTTGGTCACTTGTCGATAGACCTTTCAATCCACGAGCCTTTGGCTTCAGCACCCATCCGATAATGGTAGCGTTGTTTTCTCGATAAGGAAGCGATGCCCTCGACCGCCGGAAACCCTTTCTCTGCGAATCCTATATACACCGTAATCGTAGAATATTTTTTTGCGCTTAATAACATACTATAGATTTCTCTATATGAAAGGACTTTCAAGAATGTTTGAAATCACCCCCCTCGCTGTTGTCCCTGCAGCGCTCTTACTGTAATTCTTCAAAAAAACGATGCTATACAAAATATCAGAGTTTCCATTTCCTCTTTAATACAAACGGTCCAAACGATTTTTGATTGATAATGTACAAGAGTCCCAAATGCCTAAAACTAGTAGAGATATGCCATTCTTAGCGCTGGCAACATTATACGCCTAAAGTTATACGGAGGAAGGGAATGAAAAGGGAAATAGGAAGGTTGGAAAGTGCCTGACTATTCAGATAAAGATCTGGAGATATTTTAAGTAAAGTTTTGTTTCTGATCTGTGTGCCCTTACCAGGAAAAGTCTTCCAATTTAAAGTAAAGTATAAAAATACATTTTTTTATAATTTCTTCAAACGATTGGTATTCACTTTGTGGCGTCATTATTAATAAGTGAATTAAAAAATACACTTTGTACTCACTAACTAACTAACTAACCACCACGCCGTTTCCCCGCAGGGGTAGGCAGAGATGACTGACCGCCAAACAACTCGATCTTGGCATACACTTCTTGCTTCATTCACATTCATACATCGTCTCATACATTCTCTCCTATTATTCCGACTTCTAACATGGCCCGACTCAAGTATTTGATTCACTTGATCGTGTCATGTCTTCCTCGGGCGTTACTACTTTATTAATATACACAGATATCTTCATGTTTCGAAAGTGATTCATCCTTCGTCAGGAATAAATAGATTACTTAAAGTAATAATGTCAATTATAGACAAATCATAAAAATTAGAACAGAATAATGTATCATCTTAAAATAATAAATTTATTCAAATGAATCTATACTTGATCATATTTTTTGATACATTTTCGCTTTTTTAGTTGTACTTGCTTCTTTTACAGTTTCTTCAAATGATTGGTTTGAAATTAATTAAAAATATACTATTTTACTAATATACACAGATCTACATGAATATATAGGAATATATAGAATACTTAAAAGAATAATGTCAAGCTTAGACAAATGGTAAAAATTATAACACAATAATGAATTCTCTCAAAAAAAATTTAGACAAATTAATCTATGTAAAAATTAAGTAAAGTGGTATATACAAAGTGTATTTTCAATTATATAAATGAATCTATAATAATTATTATTTTTACTATTATATATATTATTGTTTTTAGTATTCTATATATTCCTGATGAAGAAAGCATCCTAGATATCTGTGTATATTAATAAAGTGGTGAACATAAAGTATATTTTTAGTTCATTTATACGTTTTTTCATTCTTTCCAACCTTTTGCAAAACATACCGAATTTTAATTTAAATACGTTTATAAAACTCACACATTTAGTTGATTTTAATCAACTGCTCGTATTTGGTGAACTGAAATTGGATGCTTTACTTTCCCAAATTACCCATTAATAATAATGTTGCAGCGATGAGGTTAAGTGAGACATGGCCGAGTGATTCAACTGGATACCCATATTTTTTTAATCCCATAAATTTTTAATTAATTTTGAATGTGTTTGCAAGTGTTAAGGCTTCCTGCAAGCGGCCGGCTCCGTCACTTAGACGATGAAAGCAGCTATTGCTAATAATACAATGGATCAATGGATACACTTGTTAGCGAGATGGTCCGAGTATCCTTTAACTCGCGGTGCATATTCCGCGCACTTTGGTGCGGCCCTCTATGTGCAGTGCGCACTAAGTGCACGATTGTTGGTAATTCTGTCCTGAAATTAAGTGGCATTGTGACTAAATAAATAATGTACTCTTTTCAGGAAGTTTAATTTACATGGTTTAAATGGGGAATACAAATCTTATTTAGACGACAGTAGAAGAAAGGGGCATACAAATCGAAATGTTATTATTTGAATTTATAAAATAATATTTTTAATATAACGGTAAAACGACATACCTGCCACTAAAGAAAAAAAAACCTGAAAATAATCTTAACGTTGTAAAATATTATTAGCGATAAGTTATTACTGTTTAAATCATTTTATTTTTTTATTATTATTTACCTATTTTTTATTATTATGCACTTATTTCTATTTACTTATTATTATACATGTATTATTATATGCTTATTACTATTTCTGATTATGTTTTACTTATTGTTGTTTAATTTTTATTATTTATTTATTGTTGTTTACTCACTACTTCTTGTTACCAAAAATATGGTAACCATATGAGTGTAGCTAATTGGAACACAGTTACTTTATGGTAGTTATTTGGGTTACAATAAAATTATTATTGTTGCAATCTATAAATTTACGGCCCAACTTAAAGATTTACTCTAGATTTTATGGTTGTTTATAGTCAGCAACAAAAAAGTGTCAATCAATGTTAGATAAATCTCCTCTCACTACTTCGGGTTGTAGCATCATCCCTAAAACAGGCGATAAACTTCTAGGTGTGCATCTAGATACAGATTTATCACTCAAATCCCAGATTAACAAGACAGTAAGCGCAGGTTTCTTTCACCTGCGCCAAATCAAATCAATACGCAGAAATATTCCAGCTAATGGCGCAAAGATGCTGGTAAATTCTTATGTTGTTTCTCGACTTGATTACTGCAACGGCATATACGCAAGTCTCCCAAAAATATATACTGACAGCCTTCAGTCAGTTTTCAATGCTGCAGCAAGGCTGATAACCGGCGTTTCCAAATACTACCACATATCTCAACATCTGCGGAACCTTCATTGGCTTAAGTGTCCTGAGAGGATCCAGTTTAAACTATGTTGGATGGTCTTTAAGGCGATACACGAAATGGCACCACCCTACTTGGCGGAACTATGCACTCCAAACGATGTCAACACTAGGCAATCATCTCTTCGATCAGCGTCTTCAACGGCCATAGGAAGACTCTCAGTACCTAAACGCAATCCCAATACCAATTTCGGAGACCGAGCTTTTGCGGTGGCAGGCCCAACAGCCTGGAACAAACTCCCTTCATATTTGAGAAAAATCGACAGCTCTACTGAATTCAGAACAAAACTAAAGACTCATCTTTTTAAATTATCGTTTCCAGAATAACGACCCCATTGGTCTAATGGTGTTTTAGAGTACTCAGTCCAAGAGAATTACTTATATTCCTATTTACCTTCTACCGCCCAGACTACCTTCTATAATTTCAATAAAAATTATTACACTTTTGTGTGCTTTACCACTGACAGCACGAGCAATAATCATACATGTATTTATATTATTATAAATAGGTATGTTAGTTGTAAGACTCTAGTTTTAAGCCATAGTTGTACGTCATTTTGCAGTATTGTATACACAATATGCACTTGGTCATAGATATGTATTAGTTTTAAATAGGTACTAGGTTTATATATGTGTTAGGTTTTTATTCTAGTTATGCCTACTTAAGTTTAAATTGTCACTAGCTATAAGTTTTGTTGGTAAGTGACTACCTATAAGGCATAGATGTAAGTCACTAATTATAAGTCTCAGTAGTTAGTCCCTAGCCATAAGTCTTACTTATAAGCCATTAGTAATAAAGTTTAACTGTAAGGTATTGGTTGTATATGTTATTTAATTAATTGTAAAGCGCCCTTGAGGTGATTTTCTCGCGAAAACGGCGCTATAGAAGTAATCCAATTATTATTATTATGACCTGTATAGCGCCGTTTTTGTGAAAAATCACCTCAAAGGCGCTGTACAAATACTACTTTGCTAGGGTTTATCTTATTATGTACGAACAGATACGTACACATATAAAGTTTTCAACAATATAATAATTTAGTTTAATATTGAGCTTATAACTCCGACCTGCAGCCAAGGATGTTTCCATTCTGCCACACGAGTACTTTGGCACGATACCTTTTCCAAATGTTTGGCTTTTTATGTGCCCAAACAAAACACTTGGTTTTACCGAGATTATCATTGTCTGACCCAAGTATTTTACTTTCAAATCATTGTGTTTTTATGGGCAGTACCTACCAATGTTAACACCTCTAGCTCAGACAGCTGAATAACCGCACGAAGCAATAACAAACAAACGATAAATCACGTTAATATTGCTATCGTAAAATTAATAATAAAATTTTGGGCATAAAATTCACGCCGCTTTTAGCTCGCATGTCCGTGCAAAATCCAATTACAAAGCCGGGAGATCAGCATAGCGAGGAGGTAGGTAGGTTAACGTATTATACTATGTTATTGTGCCACGCCCAGCAATGTTACATCTGGACAGTGAAAGGACACTCGTTCCATCCCACAGGCACCTGAATGTAGACGTAGATATTTTAATTTCAAAGGCACTATCTCTAACTGTCAGGGGTGGATTTACCTGCAGGGCCCCGATCTAACATTACGCATTAATGATTATGCGTGAATCTAACATTATGCGTGAATGCATTAGAAGCATTTTTTCAAATCATCTTTTATTTAAATATGCCTATTGATTTCAATACTCTGTCTTGAAAAAAGCTTTATTATGAAAACCCAATTACTTTGTCCTACGCCTTTTCCAAAAATTTCAATACTTTTAAATATAGCACAAAACTAAGTCTAAAATTCTCAATAAAATAATAAATATGCAGAGATATGTAAAAAATGAGTGCTTTGATCGTGCCGGGTCATCTTGATTGTTAGTTTGCATCAGTATTTTATCGATGTTACATTAAATTCCTAACTATATTTTTCTTAAAACACTCTCAGTCCAAGAAAAACAATCTTTTTCGTATGGTTTTCCAAACCAACAAAAATACTGTTTGAACTCAGTCTTGTGTGTGCGATATAGCATGTGAGCCCCTTATTCCAATTCAGAATCTAAAGTTTTCTTAATAATGACTTCAGAGGTATTTTGCAATCCCATTTCGCTCTTAAGCCGTGTGTGCCATAACATGAATAAGATAATGCATTTCGAATGGAAAGGTGTTAGTTCAAAGAAACTTAAAACAGTCTGTAAAAATAAGAATAAACCCTTATCTTAGGGCATAACCAGGTTTATAGTATTTTTGGACTGCACGGTCCTGCTCTTTAGGGATCAGATCTGAAAAGTCGGGTATTTTTAACCATCCCCCTTTCTTTCTCTTAGAATGGTTTCATTGGCTCTTGGCAGCTGGAAATATTGTACGTTATCACCAACTATGCTGCAATTAGAGCCAGTTATTAGTTTAATCCGCCCCTGCCAACAACGCGCTGCCGCCTTTAAATTAGAAAGATGTTAACTCGCAAATTGGCAATTGTACATTTGTAGTTTACACATCTGAGTGCACTGCGCACTGCGGAGATCTTGTTCTGTTTGGTTTAATTAAGTGAGCGCGAGATATCATCGAACATCGAATTGCTCTGTCGGCTCATTCCCTGCTGGTCTCCTTCTCCTGGTATCTAGGAGGAAAGTGGCATAATGGAGGAGGCGATAGTGTTCAGGGCTTTCTGTGTGGTGTCTCCATAATAATATAATGCAGAGTGAATAAATTTAACATCAATGGCAATTGCCAAATTGGTTCCAATTTAAGAAAATATTATGAATTTTTGGAAAAAATTAATCAGATCCATTATTGGTACCATCGCTATTGGCGCAAGCATCACATTCTTAGCACAGTTGTTTCATCTTGTGTCGTTTATAGAAAATTTGTAGACTCCAACATATTAATTTAGGAATGATAAGTTAATATTTCAGAATCAATTGCAATTTTGGAAATTTATTATTAAATATTTAAAATTGAAACATTTTGATTTTATGGCACGGCTGTGTTCAAAACTGGTGGGTGCTTTGTTTTTAATAAAGCGGTATATATGAAGGCATAGTATTTTGTTTAATGTACCAATGATTATTCACAAGAGCTGAGAAATAATAATATAAAGAGCATCTGACCGGCAATCAGAAGGGTGCGGGTTCGAGTCCTGTCGGCGACATTTATCTTTGCTCGGAAAGGTTTTTTTCAATTTGGATGAGTGTTTCAGGCTAATAATTATTGTTTATAAAAATAATTGTTACCATTTGCGATATGCACAAAAATCTTGTCTTAAGTTTTTAAGAACTTTAGTTTATCAATTAATAAATATTTGACAAGTCAAAGCAATTTTCACCAATAAAATGTAGACATAATTTGTCTCGACGCCATCTATTTGAGGGATTTAGCCGTTACAAGCCTTTCTCATACTAATAAAGTTGGTTGTTTACAGGTGAAATATAATAAAAAACAGTAATTATTGAATGACACACTAGCATATATTGATTAACTTGGCGGGTTTGCGATAAGCCGACGTAGCTCAATGGTAGAGCATCTGACCGGCAATCAGAAGGGTGCGGGCTCGAGTCCTGTCGGCGACATTTATCTTTGCTCGGAAAGGTTTTTTTCAATTTGGATGAGTGTTTCAGGCTAATAATTATTGTTTATAAAAATAATTGTTACCATTTGCGATATGCACAAAAATCTTGTCTTAAGTTTTTAAGAACTTTAGTTTATCAATTAATAAATAAAATAAATATTTAACAATTGAGTTTTACGGAAAATAAAATAACCCGAAAAAATATATGTCGTTTTGGAATATCGTATCGTCACAATTAAATTTATTCAATTAAATTGTGTTGTTTCACAATTAATTAATGAAAAACAATATATGGTATATTTTCGCAGATTCCAGAGTGGAAGATACTCTCAGTATCGTCCTGGTGAAAGACCACCATTCATGATTGAAACGTTGCTTGAAATGGCTTTTAGCTGTGTTTGGTGACCAGATCTGAATAGCCACGTATTTCCCCATCTTCCTCTTCCCCTCTCCTTCCCATCCCCACGACCATCAGCCTCACAACATTCCCCAATTGGGGATACCATAGTCTCACTGGATCCAGACGGTTGGAAGCAGTTGGGACTCTTGTGCGGTATTAACATTAAAAATAATAATAATTATAATAGTCGTAGGTAAACCGAAGAAAAAAACTATCGATTTTGTAATGCGATATCGAAATATTTATGTAAGAACCTATTTTATTAAAAAAATCTATTACTGTATTATGTATCTGTAAATTTCTGCTTACTTCCTTGTATTGCAAGTAATAATACCGAACTCACAGAAAATTGTCCAAGTCTCGATCGGAATACTAACAAGGCTTCTGTGAAATAAATGTCCTCGGGGGGTGCTTTATTCTGTATTGTAAGGGTGGATTTCTCAAATTCCACGTAGAAGGTTATTTAATAATAAAGGGGTCACTTAGCTCGACTGTGAAAAGAACAGAGTTGCATTTTTGCAAGGGTAGTTTAAGGCATTTATTCCCTTGATGAGGCCCAACAAGGGATGAAATATTAAATAAGAATGATACAGCAAAATCTTCCCCTATTACAAATGCTCGATTTGTTGGCAAGTATTAGTCAAGAGAATTTGGTTTGATGATGGTTGGTTCAACTTGTGGAACGCCAGCGCGCAATAGCGCATCCACATTTTTCTGTTGAACGCCGACGTGCACTATGGCGCCGATTCGGACGTTGTCCACGTTCCCAAGGGATTTTCAGTCTTAAATTGTGTTCATACTTATAATATATATCTATATTAAATTTTTATAAATACATGAGCACATTATCTGGGAAGACGGTACCAGTTACAAAACCACCATTTCCTAAAATACGTGAGTAATTATGAAATTACGATCACCTGGCGCACGCCGGGGTAAAAATGGCAAACGCTCCGGTTTCTGATCGATTTTTCGGCCATAAATCCTTCTTTCAAGAAGTTAAATGTACAAATTAAAATTTACAGTACCGACATTTAAAAATTATCGGTTTTTTAAATTGGTCTTCTGGTATAGTTTTTGGTAACTTTGATAGATTTTGTGAAGGTTTTGTTTCGTTAATGTGATCAATGTGAGAAAACTGGGGGTTGATATCCTGATCGGTCGGAAGTTTGGTCAGTAGTTGGATGGATCGAGTTATAGTTACAGTAAATTTAATTTAAGACCCCTTCTTTCTATATATAAGAGTTTAGGAACGTTGTTGTCAAGCGGATGCCGAAACAGCTGTCACAATAATAAAAACTAAAAATACTTCCAGAACTTAATAATAACATTATTGCATTTGATTTATAATAAATTCAAAAAAAAATTAAACCGAGTTCTACGAATTAAACACGAAGGCAATTAATAGTATTATTTCCCTTTACACAAGAGTAATAATAGGCATTTCTGTCGCACAATATTACAAGTAGCGTGTCAAATCTGATTGCACAACGAAGGACCAACTTACTAAAGCTACCGGCCCGGATAAATGCCGGATATCGCCGTATAATGGGAAATACCTTAGGCGTTTTAGCCTCGGGACAATAATGTTGACGCCTGCAGAATGTTAATAAGAAGCTCTTGCCATGTCACCCCACACTGCACAAAACGTTTTCCGCATAATTATACTCGTTTCACAATGATAATCTTTGCATATTACATTCCGAATGATTGCGCAAGAGTCACCCCTGCGTCGTTGTAGAGAAGAATATGTACATTATTTTGGCACGAAGTTGAATCTAACTTTTAAATAATAATTAGGTGATAAATGCATTTGGGAAAATGACAATATTTTGTAGTAATAATCTCTATGTATAAAAATGAATGTTTGTTTGTCTAGACCTGTTTCGCTGTAAATAGTACAGTGTATTCTTATTAGTGCCGGGAAGGTTTAGATAATTAGTTTGAATAAAATCCAATATGTACAACTTTCCATATAACGTTTTAAAATTAGTATGAAACACATTCAACCCGCCATGTTGTATTGAGATTAGCCCATAGATATACCAATCTGGTTATCCACACATTGCATATTCAAAAGTAGAAGGTTTGTTTAGGTAGAATATTTTAAAAATGGAAAACACCGTTAGGTAAATACTTAAGAACTTTTTATTTAGATATTTTTTAAACAAATAAATCTAAATAAAAATTATCGGTTTGACTGAAAATAGCACAGTTTGTTCATATTAGTTCCGGGAAGGTTTAGAGAATAGTTTGAATGGAACACAATATATTTATTTAACATCAACGGTATAAATATACCATAAACAATAATTACAAGTCACAGCATGAATATACCACAAATAATTTATAAAAGGTAACTTTAACATCAGAGAGTATATAAAGAATAAAAGTTCATGAAGGATATAAAAGTAAAAGCTATGCGTACATATAAAACATATAGTAAACTTAAATTATATTAATATTGATTGAAAATATATGATAGTATATCCTTGTAGTTAGCCTCTCAGAAGCTGGGCGTATTGTACAGAGCCCGCAGATACTTTAATAGTACACAACTGCTGACCTTGTATAAATCGCAAGTGCGCCCCACTGTAGAATTTGGCAGCTACCTCTGGTCGGGAGCCCCTAAATATCTGAAAAAACCCCTGACTCTGTGCAGAAACGGGCGGTCTGTTTATAATTAAAATTAAATAATCCCGAGCATGACCGGATACACACAAAATGTGCTAAGATTTTTTTTTGGTGTTGTTAACTTTCAAACAAAATCTGTTTGTTGGTATGTGAAGCGGCAAAAACTCTCACAAATATCTGAATGTGAATGAAGCAAGAAGTGTATGCCAAGATCGAGTTGTTTGGCGGTCCGTCCTCTCTGCCTACCCCTGCGGGGAATCGGCGTGATGGTTAGTTAGTTAGTTAGTTAACAAACAAAAACGTTTGTTTTCTTTTTGGCAGAAATGAAAATTTTTCAAAGCTAGCTATGGAGCTTTGAAAAAGCTTCATTAACTAACGGGGTAGGCAGAGAGGAAGGACCGCCAAAAAACTCGATCTTGGCATACACTTCTTGCTTCATTCACATTCATACATCGGCTCATACATTCTCTTCTATTATTCCGACTTCTGACATGGCCCGACTCAAGTATTTGATTCACTGATCATGCCATGTCTTCCTCGGACGTCCTCGGCTTCTTCTTCCATTCACATTCGCGTCATACATTCTTCTTACACTCCTTTCTTCGTTCATTCGCTCCACATGCCCAAACCATCTAAGCGTCTCTTTCTTAATCTTACTCATTACGCTTACATCAGCCTTGCATCCTTTACGAATTTCAATATTTTTCACACGATCATACATGGTTTTACCACACATTCGCCTCAGAGATCTCATTTCTACGGCATTCAGTTTACTTTCATCCTTCCTCTGCCATTTCCATGCCTCACTGCCATACATCAGGGTTGGTATCAGCACTCCATTGTGGACTGCTAGCTTCGCTTCTTTGGACAACTTTTTGTTAGCGCCAACCGCGTTCAGTCCTCCGTTAATGGAATTTCCTGTATTCACCCTACTTTCAATATCCCATCAGTCTTTCCATCTCTCGTAAACATACTTCCCAAATATACAAACTCATCGACCTGCTCCAAGTATTCGTCATTCATAACTATATTGCACACTGTTTTTGCAATCTCTCTTTCAAACACCGTGACTTTAGACTTACTTACATTCATCATTAGCTCGTTCTTCATGCATACTTCATTCATCCTAGATACAAGGGACTGTAAATCTTCCATACTGTTAGCAATCAGCACTGCATCATCCGCATACAACAGGCAACATACTTTCAGATTACTCATTTCCGCCCCGAAGCCCACCTCTTTCAATTCTTGCATACAATTATCCATGTATAGATTAAATAACCACGGTGACATTACGCAGCCTTGCTTAACACCTTTTGTGATGTCAAACCACTCCGTAAAATCACCGTTTACCCTAACACATGCAACGCTTTCCTCGTACAGAGACGCGATTGCCTGTATGAGATTCGTATTCACTTCATACTTGGACAATACCTTCCATAATTTTTTCCTATCAACTAGGTCGTACGCTTTTTGTAGATCTACAAAGGCACAGAAGAGTTTCTGGTTTTTTGCCAGAAACTTCTCTGTTAGCATACGCAACGAGAAAATCTTATCCATACACCCCCTTCTGCTCATAAATGCACCTTGCACATCCCATATTTTATCTTTTGTTTTCGTTTGCACCCTTTCAATCAATATCCTACCATACAGCTTTCCAACTGAACTTAGCAGGCTAATAGCCCTGTGATTTCCACATTCCATACGTGACCCTTTACCTTTGTATAGAGGCATGATCACAGCCCTCCTCCATGGATAATGGCGTGTAACCCTCCTCTAAACACTGGTTAAAAAGCTTGCTTATGCATGGTTATCCATGTGAGAATTATACGGCTATCTCCTTTAAAGTATTCAACAGCAATATTGTCGAAACCAACAGCCTTACCATTCTTCATACATTTAATCGCTCTTTTTATTTCATCCATGCTGATTTTGGGATCATTCATGCCATCGTCATTTATACCTGATTCGCCACTATTCGGAACTACTTTCAGTCGGGTTGCTTTCAAAAACCTCTTCAAAGTATCTCATCCATCTCACTTTCATTTCTTTCTCATTCGTTAACATTTTTCCATCTTTTGATTTTATCACTTTCATACATCCGCTTTCTGGACCATTTCGGGACTTTTTGACCTCCTTCCAAAACTGTTTAATATTTTCTTGGAAGTGTTTTATCATTTTGATTCCTTCTTCCTCTTCCAGACGTTTCTTTCGTTCTTTCACTCCAATACTTACTCTTTTCTTACATCCCTTGTATACTTCTTTCGCTTTGTTCCGTTCTTCACTAGGAGCATTGCCAGTCGCTATCAGACATAACCACGCTTTCTTCTTCTTGTTTGTTATGTTCTGAAAAATAGTATTATATTTCATATGATTCCACAAAATAGTCACCCAAAGAAAGTAAATCAAACTTAACGATTCGTTTTACTAGACATTTAGAAATGAGAACAGTAACACGATTTATAATACTTAATTAGAAACAGTAAAAAAAACATTCTCACTGAAACTACGAAATTGATTTAAAAGTATCAATATAGAAAGTTGCTTTATTAAAGGAGTGCCTTTATTTATTATTTTGAGTTATTTAACATCGTATTTTTTTTCCCTCTAATGAACAATCTAATACGAGTATAAATTTATGATAATTGCTCATGTAACATACCCATATGCTTTTTTAAATTTTCTACGAAATCTATAAAAATCTACATAAAGCTGTTTTATTTTTTTAATATTTACAATACTCGTAGTTGCATCATGAATAGCAATATTCTTACACTCCATATGGCAACATTATGAAATTTGGATCCTGAAATTGAGAAAAAACATATATATTAGTTTGTACGCAGATGCAACTATACGACGAAGTATTGAGAATGCACGTTACCAAAGTAGATCGAACAATCCATTTATTTTAATAACTTAGTGAAACTTATATACTGCATTGTAATATTTAATCAGTAAAGAAGATATAAACAGGTATCAGGCGCATCTGGGAATCGAACCCAGGATCTCTGTCTTACCGGGACAACCGCTCTACCAACTGACCAAGTGGGACCAGTTCACTTTACGCCTTCATATTCATTGATAGCATACCTCAAACTCAATACTAAGACCACCATTGGCTAAGCCAATGATATGGGAGTTAATGATGGATAATATTGACAAGTAGATCGATCGAAGTCGGCTTCGATTCCCAGATGCGACTGATACCTTTTTATTTTCTGTGGTTTTTTTCGGTTTCGTATTTCATTTAGGATTGGTCAAAAGTGTATGCCAAGATCGAGTTGTCTGGCGGTCCGCCCTCTCTGCCTAACCCTGGAAACGGCGTGATGGTTAGTTAGTTAGTTAGTTAGTTATATTTTTTAATGATTAAATAAAATTAATAATTTGTTAATTTTAAACAGCTCTGCGAAACAAATGGCAAAAACAAAGAGGTGACTTTGCCTACTCCCTTTTCCTTTGATACATCGATTTGAAAATGAATTAAACGATATTCCAACTCTTAGATTAGCATCATCATCATCTATTGGAGAGTTGAAGAAACTAAAGCACCCTATATATACTTACTTCAGAAATCGCGTTTTCGGTATATCAGGACTTAAAGTTCGGAATAAACTTCCATATTCATTTCTTCAAAAGATGTATAATCACTTTGTGGAGTCATATTAATTAAATTAATAACAATTAATAATGACAATAATTTCCCGTGCTGACGATGTCATTTACAAAATATGAAATTACATTATATTAAATTGATGTCCTTCATGAAAAAAAGAATTGTAAGGTGAGGTGTTTTAAGTGCAGTGGAGTGGTTTCGGTGTTAGTCTGTATTTGGTGTTAATATATTTTCTACTTCAAATCTCCCTATGTTACGTATCCAGTGTTTTACATAATGAACTGTTGGACAAATCAAGTTGATTAATAAGAATGTTACTAGCCATTTTAACGGCTGTGGTTATTTCTTTGGCTTTTGAATGCATTTAATAATGTTATTTTTTAACTTCTTTTATAGGTACTTACTCTGCATTAATACTTACTAGTAATTATTCATTTTAATGGGTTGACAAAATATTATGAATTTGCTCAGAACTAAAAAAAAATCGAAATATATATTGTCGCCATATCCACTAAACCAGAAGATAGTTTAAATAATACTGAGCGAACCTAAAGAATGCTCGCGGCGGGGGTGCGCAGTGAGAAGTGCGCAGTGTCCAGTGCGCAGCGGCAAGTGCGCAGTGAGCAGTGCGCACTGGGCAGTGATCTGCGAGGTATTATAATCCTGCAATAACATTCTTATGCACTCGCCGTCGAGTAAAGTGAATGCAAAACATTTTATTTGTATGCGTGGAGCCACTTATTCACCGGGAGAAGCGATAATTTCTCCAGCGCGGAGGAGCAACCTCGTAACTCTGTTAGTTAGTTTGCGAAATGTTTTAAGTTAATTTATTATCGGAGTTTGTTCTATTAACCTATTTACTTTAAAATATATATTATTATAAAAACACATACGTTAGTCGTAAGCGTTAATGTTATTGCTAATAGTTAATTTATTATCACATTAATACCCACACAAAGATTTTTTATTATTATTTTGATTGTGTTAAAAAAAAAAAAATAATAATCTTCTATGAATTTCTGTTTTCAAAAAAAAAATAATTATAAAAATTTGTATTTTATTATTATTTTGACATTAATACTGAATTATTTACCTTATCCTCATTGCCTATTATTAATTTTTATATTTTTAATGTTTATTGCTTGTTGTTATTATTTTTGTATATTTTGTATCTTGACGAAGGAACCATTGGCTTACGAAATATTTTGATATTTCTATATTAAATAATGGTTTATACAAAATATCTCTTAATCATTTATTTGTTACTACGTTATGAATTAACATGCAGATTTAATATCACGTGATCCATTAATTAAAATAAGCTAAGGTAATAATAAGATAATTGGTAACATTTACAGTTATTTATATATCTTTTTTTAACGATAAAAACAACGTAAAAATGTCAGTATTGACTTTTTTTACCATTTGTAAGTCGCTTGGTATAAGGTCTTAAGTATGTACTCGTATGTGATCTTTGTGAACGGAAGCAACCAATGTTTCGTAGAAGAAAAATAATCTCGTTTTGTGTAAAAGCCATAACTGTGAATTCCAATGAAAGGAACAAAATAAAACAGCAATCAGATTATTAGGTTATTCCTCTGAATCCGAGATATAATCTCTTCCCAGTGACCTTAGACCGGTTTTGTTCCATCGCACCTGTAACAACCGACAGGGTATCAGTTAATGCCACCAACAAATGCATAAAAAATGCATTAAAAAATATGCAGCTCACACTGATTACGCTCGCACGCAACGGACGCCCGCTGCACTCACCCACCTACCTACCGACTACCTAACTACCAACTACCTGCACTTTCATACCTACATACCACCTACAACAATCTACCTACTGTATAAATACCTATGGGCGTCCAGCCGCCACGAGCGGTGGTTGATATTGCAGTAGAAGTTCATTGATTTAAATGACACTAGATGAGCTTTCAACTAGATGAGGTCTTCGCTAGAGGAGCTTTATTGCAAGACGAGTTTAAAAATGGTAATTGGGTTACTGAGCCATTGTGTTGGCACTTCCAATCGTTTATACCAATCAGATAAGTCAAATTTGACACAAACGAAAAACGTGGATTATTCTTCACTAAGCGTTGAATACCAAAGTAACGTTCACGTCAGCCAAAAGCATATCGTTTTATTTTTCATTCCCCGGTAGTAAAATTAAAATGTTTTCATTGTGTGCGTAAAAGTATATGCTGATTTTCGATTGAAATTTATGAATTCTTCAAGTTTTGTTTGTATCCCTTCATAGAGATTACGTTTATTCAGTAGGATTAATGGACACAGTTCTTACGTATGAGTAAAACTTACTTAATTTAATACATATTTTTTATGTTTTGAAATGATAATGGTCCTTATTAATTAACAGTTTTCGTACAAAATCTATAAAATTACCAATTAATCATCGAACAAAATTTTTGTTTATTAGTTAATATTAATGTAATCTTATCATAAAACTTCTGATTTTGTAGGTTTACAAAAAAGACAACTAAATTTCTGCGGTGAACAATCACATCCTGTACTCATGCAAATGTTATTGAATCCACCAAGAACACACCAAATACATATGTGAAATATCAAATATTCAATCATTGAAGAATACAATATTAACTAAATCTAAATGAAACACTAAACCGAAAAAAAAACACAGAAAATAAAATATTTTCTGTGTCTTTTTCTGTTTCATATTTCATTTGAGACTTGTTAATATTATCTTCTTCAATGATTAATATTACAATGAAGTTTGTAAACTTCAATAAGTTATTCGAATACATTGACTTACTGCTTATGTTTCATTTCTAAATTTCAAATCTGTGTATATCTCTCTCTAAGTGATCCCCTTAGATATTTGTCTGGTTAAAAATTTTGCAAATTAAACAAAAAATTGTGAACTTTGACAAGAAGCAATCACTTTTGCAGTTAGACCTAATTAAATTAGAATATAAACGTTTTTTTTGTTTTTTAAAACCACTTTATTAGATACATTAACCAACCGGTTTCTGTATGTATTAATAAAATGGTGATAACAAAGTAATTTTTAATTATAATTTCTTCAAATTATTGGTATTGAATTTGTGGCGTCATTATTACACATATACTTTATTTACACCACTTTACAACTATACATAACATCAACGTGTTATGACAATATTTGTAAAGTGGTGTAAACAAAGCATATTTTTTAATAAATTTATTAAAAATAAATTGAACAAATATTCGTCCTGTTAACACTTTGAGCGTATTGTGGAAATTTGAATTCCATCTGACCAATCTCGCGATCTCAATTTCGAAGGCAGCTTGCATCTTATCCCCCGAGATCGGCCGATGCAAATTTGCCATGGAAACCGGACGCTGTTATAGATGTCCATCCCGATGGAGACAATGATTAAGAGACTATTTCACTTTTAATTCCCGCGTACAGGAGCCATAAAAAAGGCATAAACTCATTGATATAGTAGAAAATCAATTGAGGCTGAAAATCTGCGACACGACACCCAGCGGGTCGTTGCATAAAAAAGACATAAAATTTTGGCTTTAAGATCTCAACCTGCTCTTCAAGCCTCTAAATTGTTGATGATAAATAATACTTAAGCCCTGACAAGAAATATTTTTAAATATACAAAAAAATTATATGATGCGGAATTCATGCAACATAAACAATACAAGTCTGACACCATGAAATGAGTACAGCTCATTGGTAGTAGTCCTGAAAGAATCCACTTGCTTTTTTGGATGGTATTTAAATCAATAAGGAACTCCAGTCCAATTTTCTATTTTTTTATCAATTTTGATGTTCTAACTTAAATTCTATATTTCAGTGTGGTCAAAAATATTCTCAAAGTTTCAATTTTTTAAAAACCGCCAAAACTTTCCAAATATATGGCCGGTCGGTTTTGATCAGTTTTGAGTTTAGAATGTCAAATGTCAAAACATTGATGAGTTTTACTGTACATAATTTTATGTTCTATTCATAGTAAACCATAACTAAATAAATGTAAGAAAATTATCTACGTTTTAAGAAACTTTAACCTAAAGAATAATATTAGTATTGAGCATTAACATTATCATAATATTCGTATTGATAATTGATTTGCTCATGAATACTCTAATTTATTTCACTAACAATAGTTTTTTTTAAAATTGAATAACACTTTTAGAACTTAAAGTCACACAAATTAATTTAAATTTCGCCAAAACTAAAAAATACATTTAAAAAATACAAAACAGTGAAAAATAGAATGAGAATGCGCACGTGACGTCAGATGTTCCAAATGCAATGGTAACATAACAAGGTGATTCGGTGAGATGATTTTTTATTCACTTTTAAATAACTATTTATAAATTCTACGCATAATCGTATATGATAAAATGTATATACTCGTATATATATATATATATATAATCACCTCTTCCCGTACTATGTTGATCTAGTAAGATTTACATGACCTTTGTTGATCTACCTTTAACACCGTTTATCTTGGCTCCGGTGGGATACATCTGCACGAGTTGGCAACAGTGCCTTTATCATTACCAAGGTTGTCAGTTTGCAACTGACCCCAGTCGGTATGTTCGTCATCAAAATATAAGAAATTTGCTCCAGTTTAACGGTTATTTTTTATTCATTTACTCTCCTTTCGTTGCTCCGATTGATGTATTCGAAGTTTCTAGATACAAGTTGATCTAAAATGAATGTGTATTCAGATTCCAGATACAAGTTGATCATATATGTTTTATTAATTTATTCTCCTTTCGTTGCTCCGTTTGATATATTCTCAGTTTCCAGATACAAGTTGATCTAGAAATTAATATGTATGTAGGTACCTACAACGAAGATTGTTAACATGGGCTGAGGCGTGCGGGGAGAGAGGGGGGGGGAGTTCGTCAGACGGAAAGAGAACGCTAACCTACGAATTCTCTGTCTCACAGTCCAGCCGCCGGCGTTGTTCACCGCTGAGCCCTGCTTTTCGGCGGTAGGACATGTTGATTTTTAAATATCACCTCTAGCGTGCTGACAAAATACAATTAATTTGAGAACAATTTCTCTTACTCAAAATGATAAGGTGGTATTATTGTGCATAATTTATTCTGTTAAAAAATATGTGGTTATTGTTTTTAACAATCGTATAAGTTACAAAGGAATAAAAATATTCCGTTCAAAGGTGAAAAATTAACTTTATCAACGGAATAATAATATGAACCTTTCTAATCATGATCAATGAGCTAGGTTAGAAATAATATAGTTTTAGTCAAACTGTGTTTTATCGGAGATATCAAAAAATATTTTTGCGCGAAATCTTCTAATGAGCGAGTAATTGTGCTATTTTCTCATATATTAAAAAAATATTTTATGGTTTAACCCAAGATAATACTAAAAAATATAATTATGTAGTTATAAGAAAAATGTGTTTCCTACTTAAAACAATCCCATGACCTTTTTTGTACTATTATATTGCATCAAAAGCATTCGCTTGTAAATGGAGAGGAATTTACACTTCTTGGTATATAAATACCAAATTTAGATGAGAATTATATAAAAACTTTTTAATTATCTTACGCTGTGAACTTTTAGTTGTGTTAATTTATATTAATTCTAATTATTAATTGTTTTAAATAATAAAACATTTAATTTCTAATACCGTCCCCTTTATAGAATATTAAAAAATAGAATATTAACAATTTACAACCACCTTACTTTAGAGACAAACTATATTACAATAAAAACTTCCACACATACCATACAAGAAAGAAAGAAGATATTAGACAAAAAAAAAACAAATCCCAAACACAAAATTGTTTACATTTACAGTACCTATATATATATATATATAGTAGCTTTGTATATAGTAGCTTAGTAAGTAGTGAATTAAAAAAAATGTAGGTACCTAAATTAAGAATATTAAGAGAAGGATATAAAAATTATGTATGCATTCAGTATTGGAAATAAGCAATATGTAAAAATATATAAGTTTATATTAGACCGCATGAAGTGGAACTATTTTAAGTTTAATAAATAAATGTACAGAGATTTCATTGTCTGTTAGATCAGCTAATTTGAATTTCTTCAAGATAATCTTACAGTCGACGACTTGAGCATACGTTCAATATGATATCTCTTTCTTGATGTTTCTCACTGATGATAACGAAAGAGATGTAACATAAAACGTATATATTTACTGTTCTTTCGTTAGTGAAGTTGAAATGAATGTTTACGGTTTTTTTTCTCTGTCTAACACATTGGCAAGTTATTTGAAAGAAGAGTGACATTATCTGGATTCTCTATCTCGCTCGTTACAAGTTGTGGATTGTAGGATTCCCCTAATAATACAAAACAACGCTTTTCAAAAATGCCCAGGTATGTGATAAACTCAGAGAATTCAGTAGTTTTGTCGAACTTTATGAGTTTTTTTTTAATATTTGCATAAATCAACAAAATAACATGATCGTTTTTCACATTTTTATGCGTTCCTAGAGATTTTCGGTGAGTTTTCTAGCGAGTTTTGATTTTTAGACCTGTCGAGACTATTGCTTTTCTTCATCGAGAAATGGATGACAATGGTATTAAATATTGTGCAGATTATAATCGATTGTGCGTTCTTCAATTCGCGGCAATAAGATGAATACTCTAAATGAGCATACAGGTGATATTTACTTCTATATTGGAAGCTAAATGGAATTGGAATAAGCCGGTTTTTAAAGTTTCACCATATTTTGACATGAATCATTTACGTGAACAATCATGTAAACGATTTATATTTAAAGCTCCCAAAAAGAGTTTTTCTCCATGAAATGGCAATCAAGGTTAATTTTTGCAATTATAGTAGTGGAATGTTGCATGTTTGCAAATATTGCCCTCAATTGAGCTAGATTAGAAATTTTATATTTTTTGATCATGTTCATAAAACTATCAAATAAGCTGTCATCAACGACATCAAACATATCTAAATGAAATAAATAATGTTCTAATGAATGACCTAATAATAATTATAGTATTTTCTCTTGCATTCTCTTAGAGAGCCCTTGAGGTGATTTTTCACAAAAGCGGCGCTATACAAATCATCCAATTATTATTATTACTATTATTATCTTATACCCCAGAGATAATACTAAAAATTATAATTACGTAGGTATATGTAAGTTATGTTTCTTAAACTAACTTAATATATACGACTGTGTTAAAAAAATTGAAGATCTGGAAATATTGAAAGGCTGATTAAAGCGTACACTTAGATGGTTTGGGTATGTAGAGTGGATGAAAGAAAAAGGTATTGAAAGTATAATATATGACGTGAAATTAAATGATAGAAGTAGTTGAGGATGCCCAAGTCATGGCACGTGAATAAAGCAAGAAGTGTGTGCCAAGATCGAGTTATTCGGCGGTTCGTCCTTTCTGCCCACCCTTTGGGGACACGGTGTGATTGCTAGTTAGATAAACTTAAAACAATCTTATTAGTATGTACTTTAAAAAAATCTTTTTATTTAAATTATGTTGTTTTTAGGCTATTATCAACTTGTAATTCTAATCATTGCGATTATTCCTGCATTAGAGTTTCCCTTTTTTTAATATTTAATACTTTTCTGTAGCCCTACAATCAAAATTGTGTACAAGATAAAATTTTTTTTTGCTAAAGTTAGTTAAACGATACTTAACAAACTTATATTCATGTGAGCAGCACACAAGGGTCCGCACAACTGCTCCTAACCTTCTGGAGCAAGCGAGACTGTGTCATGCCAAATTGGGGTATGTTGTGAGGCTGATGGCAGAAGGGATGAGAAGGAGATGGGTTAGAGGAAGGTGGGGAAGTACCTGGCTATTCAAATCTGGTCACAAAATACGGCATAAGCCATTTCAAGCAATTTTTAACAAAAATTACAATTAATTACTATAAATAGCTAGCTAAATAATAGTGAGCGGTTAAGTCGGTCGCCAAAATTATTGTTTAGTTACGGTGGTTACAGTTCAAATCCAACTTGTGCCGATTTTATTAATGTTTTCTTTTTAAATATTTTTCCACAGTTTTAATTATATTATAAAATTTAGTAAAACGGTTTATCGCCAACACTGTTTAATAATAATATTTTTAAATACATTTTTTTTAAATGTATTTTTCCCGGTTTTATTTTTATTATAAATTTTAGTAAAACCGTTTCGTCGTTTGAACATTAAATAATGAAAACAAATAACAGCGCACCTAACTTTATTCTTGTGAGCACCGCTCAAGCAAGTAAGATTATTGTACCCCAAAATTGGGTATTTTGTGAGGCTGATGGTAGAGGGAATGGAAAGAAGATGGGTAAAGGAATGTGAGGAAGTACCTGGCTATTCAGATCTAGTCACAAAACACAGTAAAATCCATTTAAGCAATTTTATTTGATTAGAGGCCATTAAAGGAATTGATTATTTGCCATTTTAGAGGCACTTAAACAATTATTTGTGGTCTAGCGGTGATTCAAAAAAAAAGTTTTGCCCCGTGTTCTTAAAATACACTGAAATATAATATTAAAAAAATGTTTAAAATAAGCATTATGGTGGACATTACATTAAATTAAAACCGACCAATTTATGTTGGAACACAAAGTTGCCGTACATATGATGTAAAATATCGACCCGAAAAAACGTTTTTTTTTAAACGTATTGTTTTTATAATTTTATTTACGTAATCATGTTTACATAGCAAATATAATAATTAAAAAAAAAAAAAAACAATAAACCCGCTAATAATTTTCAAAGTTGCCTCTAAAATTGTGAAAATTTGTTTTTTCTCATGGCATATTCTTCATAATTTAAAACAAAAATACATATAATACTTATCATCCGTACTAGATATTTACTAAAACTTTTTAATATTTCTATTTTTGAAACTGTTAATACATGGTGGAATTCCATTATAGTGTATTATAATAAAACAAATATAAAACTTTTTTCCACTTTAATTTTTATTTGACCGTAACCGGGTTTCAGCTCGTTAGGACCAGTCTGAAGATGGCCCTAACGAGCTGAAACCCGGTTACGGTCAAATAAAAATTAAAGTGGAAAAAAGTTTTATTATAATATACTAAAACTTTAATTAAAAAAAAAATACATCATTCAGTTTCGATGGGTGTTTTGGTCTTAAATCCAAAATTAAGTTATGTATGAAACAGGCAGCGCAGCCGTTCCTCTTAAGACTTGGAAAAACCTCACCCCCCATAAACCAGGACACCCTTGTTAAGTCACCAAACGTAGCGAACCACTTGGGGTGACCTATGGTAGGGGGGTTGCTCTTCCATTAAATCCGGGACGGCGGTACCTACACCTGCCTCCCAAATTAAATCGCCCAGGTTGAAGGCAGTTGGGACTCTTGTGCGGTCTGAACTCTTATGCGGTATTCATATACAAAAATCATTTATCATTTCATACATAATCTACTGTTAACACCTGGACAAATCTCACCCCCCATGAACCCGTGAACCCCTGCTAATTCACCAAACTAATCTAACCACATGGTGAGACCTATGACAAAGGTGTGGTTATCTATTAAATGGTTCCTGGGCAGCGGTACCTACACCTGCCTCCTAGATCGAATCTACCAGGTTGAAAGCAGTTGGGACTCTTGTGCAGTCGGGACTCTTGTGCAGTTGGGACTTTTGTGCGGAATTCTCATAGAAAAATCATATTTCATTTCATACAAACTCTACTGTTAAGACGTGCAAAAACTTAAACCCCATGAACCCGGGCACCCCTGCTAATTCACCAAACGAATCTAACCACTTGGTGAGACCTATGACAGAGGTGTGGTTATCTATTAAATAGTTCCCGGGGCAGCGGTACCTACACCTGCCTCCTAGATCTAATCTACCAGTTTGAAAGCAGTTGGGACTCTTGTGCAGTTGGGACTCTTATGCAGTTGGGACTTTGTGCGGAATTCTCATAGAAAAATCATATATCATTTCATACAAACTCTACTGTTAAGACGTGCAAAAACTTAAACCCCATGAACCCGGGCACCCCTGCTAATTCACCAAACGAATCTAACCACTTGGTGAGACCTGTGACAGAGATGTGGTTATCTATTAAATGGTTCCCGGGCAGCGATACCTACACCTGCCTCCTAGATCGAATCTACCAGGTTGAAAGCAGTTGGGACTCTTGTGCAGTCACTCTTGTGCAGTTGGGACTTTGTGCGGAATTCTCATAGAAAAATCATATATCATTTCATACAAACTCTACTGTTAAGACGTGCAAAAACTTAAACCCCATGAACCCGGGCACCCCTGCTAATTCACCAAATGAATCTAACCACTTGGTGAGACCTATGACAGAGATGTGGTTATCTATTAAATGGTTCCCGGGCAGCGGTACCTACACCTGCCTCCTAGATCGAATCTACCAGGTTGAAAGCAGTTGGGACTCTTGTGCAGTTGGGACTCTTGTGCAGTTGGGACTTTTGTGCGGAATTCTCATAGAAAAATCATATATCATTTCATACAAACTCTACTGTTAAGACGTGCAAAAACTTAACCCTCATGAACCCGGGCACCCCTGCTAATTCACCAAACGAATCTAACCACTTGGTGAGACCTATAACAGAGGTGTGGTTATCTATTAAATAGTTCCCGGGGCAGCGGTACCTACACCTGCCTCCTAGATCGAATCTACCAGTTTGAAAGTAGTTGGGACTCTTGTGCAGGTGGGACTCTTGTGCAGTTGGGACTTTTCTGCGGAATTCTCATAGAAAAATCATATATCATTTCATACAAACTCTACTGTTAAGACGTGCAAAAACTTAAACCCCATGAACCCGGGCACCCCTGCTAATTCACCAAACGAATCTAAACACTTGGTGAGACCTATGACAGAGATGTGGTTATCTATTAAATGGTTCCCGGGCAGCGGTACCTACACCTGCCTCCTAGATCGAATCTACCAGGTTGAAAGCAGTTGGGACTCTTGTGCAGTCGGGACTCTTGTGCAGTTGGGACTTTTGTGCGGAATTCTCATAGAAAAATCATATATCATTTCATACAAACTCTACTGTTAAGACGTGCAAAAACTTAAACCCCATGAACCCGGGCACCCCTGCTAATTCACCAAACGAATCTAACCACTTGGTGAGACCTATGACAGAGATGTGGTTATCTATTAAATCGTTCCCGGGCAGCGGTACCTACACCTGCCTCCTAGATCAAATCTACCAGGTTGAAAGCAGTTGGGACTCTTGTGCAGTCGGGACTCTTGTCCGATTGGGACTCTTGTGCAGTATTCACATAGAAAAATCATACATCATTTCATAAATACTCTACTGTTAAGACCTGAACAAACCTCACCCGCAAGAACCCGGGCACCCCTGCTAAGTCACTAAATGTAACGAACCACTTGAGGTGACCTATGGCAGAGGTGTTGGTTATCCATTAAATGGTTTCCGGGTGGCGGTGTCTACGCCTGCCTCCGAAATTGAATCTCTCAAGTTAGAAGCAGTTGGGACTCTTGTGCGTTATTCGCAAAAAAATCGTCAAGGTAGTGTTAATTCAACGAATCGTTCCGGGGCGGCGGTACCTATACTCGTTAAGAACCAGTTGATAACAAAGCACTCCGATTGGTTCATTTAAATCGTATCAACAAATGAGCACAGTGAAGAACCACGTGCACGCCTTTGATAAACACAGCGCCCTGATTGGTTCATTCAAATCGGATCAACAAAGGGAAAAAGTGTAAAATGTATATGTGATGGAAAAATGGGCGTGGTTTACAGCAAAATCTATGTGACGAAAGTTGATCTTTTGGATCAACGTTTATATGCCTGATTTGGTATTGGATCAACAAATTAGGGTGGATCAACAAATTCCTCCGGATCAACAAATTCCTGGCGTACCGTCGCGCCTGATCAACATAGTACGAGAGGGGATCTCTATATATATATATATATATATATATATATATATATTTTAAAGCTATTATGTGGCTCCGGCTTACCTATCGGAACTATGAAAATTTCTATTCACAACAATCAACCCTTAGCTCAGCAACGTCATCAGCTATCGGTAAGTTGAAATATCCAAAGCGCACACCAGATAATAAATTTGGTAAGCGTGCTTTTGTATACGCCAATTAAGATTGATTGAAGATTCGACAGAATTCAGAGCGAAGCTTAAAACTCATCTCTTCGGATAGTCATATCCATGAATGATACAGTTGCAAACCCAATTTGGATTGCAAAGCTAGCCGGTTAGTAACTACCTAAAGTCACTTATAGACATTTTTTAATTTGTATATTCTGCGACATTGTAAATAACTATAAATATTTTTAAATGTAAATAATATTTTTAGAAAATTTCAGTTATTTTGTTACCCTTTTTCGGTAATTTTTTTAAAAAAATTCACCAGTCCTAAATTAAAAAAATATATACATTTCACGCAAATAACTACTCTTATTTTGCCAATTAGATTCTAATAAATATAATATCGATGACAAATAGGATTTAAACAGAAACCGCAATATCATGCAATGTGCAGTGTTTTCTATTATTGTTTCTTGGGCGTGCAAAATCATATCTTCTCAAGCGTAAACTTTTATAAAATAACGTGTTAATCTGGAGTGACCTTCCAGGTAAATATATTTTAACCTCTTGTTCATAATATGATAAACCCTAGCAAGTAATATTTGTGCAGCTTGAGGTGATTTTTTTTACAAAAATGGCGCCATACAAATCATCCAACTATTATTATTGTCGGTAAGAAATTTTTGATCGACAGATGAATATCCGAGAAATGTTTTTACATAGTGATTTATCTAGTGCCATATTTTTCAATTGTTCATTTAGAAAGTGTTGTAGAAATCTTGGTAGGAGTCGGACAGAAAAAAATGAAGAAAATTAATTTAATAATGTTTTTATTATTTTCGGCGAGTACTTTACTTTTTGTTTTTGTGACAGCTGGTTCGGCGTTCAAATCCAATTTCTGATACTTGGAGAACTTAATAATAATGTCAAAACTAATGACAATAACCAACGGAAAATACTAATCTATTAACCAAAAACATTTTGGAGAATGGAGAAATTAATTATTCCCTAATACCAATGTGCTAAAATGCACAATTTTACAAGTATATTTCGACCAATTTCTTATTTTACAATTTTACAATAGTATTTTTTTTTTAAATTAATACCGCACAATAGTCTCAACTGCTCCCAACCATCTGGAGCCAGTGAGACTATGGCATCCCCAATTGGGGAATGTTGTGAGGTTGAATTATTGGGGAGGGGAAGGAGAAGGCGTGGAGGAAGGTGGGGAAATACCTGGCTATTCAGATCTGGTCACCAAACACGGCTTAAACCATTTCAAGCAACGTTTCAATTCTGAATGGTGGTCTTTCACCAGGGCGATACTGAAAGTATCTTCCACTCTGGAACGTGCGCAAATAAACTATATATTAATTTTATGTTAATTAATTGTGAAACAGCACAAATTAATTAAATAAAATTTACTTGCGCACGCCGGGATTTGAACCCGCGACCTTCGGATTCGTAGTCGAGAGCCTTACCTCTCGACAATGGAGGCCGTCAAAAACCATTTATTGTTTAAAACCATTTATCCGACACAAGAACTCCCCTTTTATGACAAGATATAAATGACCAAGAATACCCTTTAATTAAATATTTTGTAAGCTACTTGTAATTCAACGTACAAGAAATAAAAAAAAATGTTATTAAAAAAAAAAAATAATTCGAGCGTTGCTAGATATTGCTTTCGATTTTTTAAATCAGAAGTACGCAGAACCTAATAATAACATTATTTAATTTGTTTTAATAAAAGGAAATTCGCAGGTTCAATATTCTTCCTTTATCCTTCTTCTATATTTTCCTCCATTCCTTCCAAAACATAGAATTCATCGACAATAAGGTTCCGTAGTTCTCTAACTCCGGGCAGTTTAGTCTTTTGTGTAGTATACCTACATAAAATGTACATATTTTCTTGAAACACATTCCACTCCTGGAAAACTAATGAGCACAGCGCTATTTATAGTACTTTAAGTACATAAATAAGTTCCTCATCAATTGAATAATATTTTACTGGCAAATTAAAACCATCTTGGTAACTGGTCACGCTGACAACCAGACGAATTGACGATACTCGCTGAATAATTTTCAGTTCCCTATTCAGACAAACCTCAGTCGTTAAACTCAAAATATGCAGCACTAAAAAGCTTTGGATGAAGGAGGCTGCATGGGATGTATAGAAAAGCTCTCACACGCCATCTGCTAAGACTGGAAGCTTTTAATTGCTCCTCCATGTCTCGATAGAACAAGAATATGGAGGCGTTTGTCTTCCCCAGTTGAATAATTTTCACACTGTCTTAATACAGGGGTACGAAACTACGGGGTTACAATTATTATTGTATGTTAAAAAAATATCCCACTTTTTGGATTAACACGATGAATTAAATGACGAGAAACTGTTTGAGTCCACTATTATTTTTGTATAAATATGTCGATTACTTTCCATACGACTGAATCATCTTCAATGTATTTTAAGTTCTGTTACTTGCTTTATTGTACCATTAATTCATTCACATACACAACAAGCAAAGGTCACGTGACCCCCATTTTGGCACCAGCCTAGCTTACTACGTTCCCCGTTTGTTTCGCATGTTTTTGTTTGCGGTAAGCAAATTAAAAAACAAAACAAAAAATCTTTATAAAAGGGTCACTTAATACTTCGATTTTTGTATACTAGCCGAACCTTTTTACTTATTTACTGTTTTACCTAAATTCGCGGCACGCGTAGCTCACCCCCTCTATTTTGTCTTCTTTCCTCTTCCGTCTTGTTAGGGCGTCTCTATGTATTATCTCCTCTGTAGTTGTATCATTATTGATCTATATACTTCAAAATTATTTATTTTTTATTTTTTAATTTACAAGGGCACTGCTTAAAATTTCTGCCTTACTTTGCCTATGCACCTCCTCTTTTTTATTAACTAACTTATTTTACCCATCGCAAGTTTACCTCAAAAAACTACCCTGCTTTATTGAAGCACGGAGATAAAAAAAATATATAAAAAATAAGGGAAATTACTAAGACTAATAATAGTTTATAGCGAACTCTTAAATTGGCAGCCCCTTCCTTATCCCGCTCCTTTATCAATGTCCCAGAATCTGGTATTATTTATCACGCGCATGCGTGAGACAAGTCGAGGATAAGATGCAGACGGCCGCGGCAGTTGCCATGGCTGCGGAACACAGCCTCCTTAACAAAACGAACCAATAAACAGACAAATGAACACCTCCGACAGCAACAGATCTGAATACAGGCTATTATTTATAGCGGCCGGGGCTGTATCAATTGCTCCTTTATCAAGGTGGGTCGATTGTCAACCTCGTTGGACGTGGCGCGATTGATTGCAACCACTTTAAATGCGTTCTGAGTTATTGCAATGAACGTTTGTTTTACCGTTTTATTTATAACGTTTTTATTTTTTAAAAATGCAATAACTTATTAAAACTTATAAACTTCAAAGTAATATGTATTTTCTAACCATTGAAGATATTTTTAACAAATCTCAAATGAAATACGAAACAGAAAAATAAAAGGAAAAAATTCAAGACGATATTGGCAGTTTTTAAATTGAAGTACGATATCGATAAAAATGACGGAAAGCCATAATGTGGCATTAGCTCAATTGGATAGGGCGCTAGTCCCGCATAGACCGAGAGGTTCTGGGTTCGAGTCGCAAATGCGACCGTTACCTTTTTTTCTGTGTCATTTCTGTTTCATATTTCATTTGAGATTTATTAATATTATAATGTGTACATGCATTTTTTTTACAGTTACTCTAAACAGGAAGACCTGAGGGATATAATTTCACGCAACGCTTATTTCATGTTTGGGGATGCTGTATGGAGCGTCTTTTGGAGGATAGGATGGAGTGAACTTGAGTCTTGAAGATACCAATATTGTAGGAGGAAGGAAACAGGGAGGTCGGCGGATCATTCAACAGTCAAGATGTTGAATTCAAGAACGAGTCTTAGAAGCGGCCTTTTATCATGTGACAAATGCCAACCGTGTACAAATGTTGAGCGCGCGTTTGGCGTGTTTCCGACTATGCACCGGTGCCGAAGGAAACAAGGAAGCTAGTTCCTCAGAGCATCTTTCACTGAAATATCGGTAGAACAAGGACAGCATTCCCACCTGGTCTGTGTTCCAAAGATTGCAATCCATTTGTTAAGATAGTAGAATCTATCAACGCACCATCCGCACCCGTTTCTGCACCTTTCTCATCGAAGAAGATAATATTAACAAACCTCAAATGAAACATGAAACAGAAAAAGACACAAAAAAAAGAAAGGCATCAGTCGCATCGGAATCGAACCCAGGACCTGCGTCTTTCAATGCTCTAAGCACTTTTTTTATCGATATCATACTAAAATTACATGCATAGACTGATACCTTTTTATTTTTTTTGTCTTTACCTGTTTCATGTTTCATTTGAGATTTTTTGTTATTTTTATTTTTTTTAATATTTTTTTATTTCTTAAAGTCTAACAAAAAATTCGCAAAAAATGTAACCTTACTGGGTTACCCGGTTCTAAGGTCACATTGTACATGGTTTTATATAAAGAATATGAATTTGGTCAAGTATATTTTAAGTTTGATAAAAAAATTTAAGTAAGATTTCGTAATTACATATTTTTTTTTTTTTTTTACAGTAACTCCACACAGGAGACCAAGGAGGAAACAATTTCCCTCAAGGCCTATATCATCTTTGGGGATGCTGTGTGGAGGATCTTTTAGAGGATAGGAAGGAGTGAACTTGGGTCTTGAAGAGACCCATGTTATAGGATGGAGGAAACACAGAGGCCGGCAGATCATTCCACAGCCGAGCTGTTGAACACAAGAACGAGTCGTAGAAGCGACCTGTTCTCATGTGACAAATGCCAACCGTGTGCAAATGTTGGGCGCGCGTTTGGCGTGTTTCCCGACTATGCACCGGTGCCGAAGGGATCAATGACGCTAGTTCCTCGGAGCATCTTCCATTAAAATACCGGTAGAACAAGGACAGCATTCCCACCCGACGTCTGTGCTCCAAAGATTGCAACCCATTTGTTAAGATAGGCGAATCTATCAAACGGACCGCCCGTTTCTGCACAGAGTCAAGGTTTTTTTTCAGATATTTTGGGACTCCCGACCAGAGGTGGCTGCCAAATTCTACAATGGGGCGCACTTGCGATTTGTACAGGGTCAGCAGTTGTGTACTATTAAAGTATCTGCGGGCTCTGTACAATACGCCCAGCTTCTGAGAGCTAACTTTACTCGGGTTTCGATGGAGACCCCATACCTGAGCTGATCACTTAAGGTTACACCAAGCATATCAATGGAGGGCTTGTTGGGAAGATTGCTTCCATTAAAGGAGACTAGATTGTCATTTCGATCCCTTTTTAGACGTAATCAGACATGATTGGGTCTTTGAAACATTAAATTCGACGAGGTTATTTCACCAAGAGGAGTATTCTCTCAAGGTAACTGTCTATTCCATGCCGATGTGCAACAAAAACAATGTCGAGACAGAACCGATCCTGGGACGCCAGCATTTATTGAATGCGAGAAGAGATGAAACCATCAGCAACCGTCTGAATCGGATTCTCTCAAAAGTCGGCAATACACGTACACAAGGAAACGGGAAGTCCGTAAGAAGGCAGTTTGTTGACAAGTCCTCGGTGCCAAACCCGGTCAAAGGCCTTAGAAATGTCCAGTGAGACCGTTTGAGTCTCACCATAACGTTCCAGGCACCGTCCCCAAACATGCGTCACATACGCGAGAAGATCACTGCACGAGCGGTTCCGCCGGAATCCATACTGGCGGTCGTTAATGATTTTGTTCTTCTCGAGGTATGTAAGCAGTTTGTCGTTGATCACACGTTCCATCACCGTGGACAGAACTGATGTGATCGCTATGGGGCGGTAGTTGGCCGGGTTGGAGCGGTCACCTTTCTTAGGTGTAGGATGAATGACCGCTTTTTTCCAACCAGAGGGCACAGAGCCACATTTCAGGGACATTTTAAAGAGCTTTGTTAAAACTGAGCGATTTCTGCAGCACACCTCTGCAATACCAGGGCAGGTATTCCGTCAGGCCCACTAGCTTTATTAACATCGAGCCCCTGTAAGACAAGGAGTACATCCCGATGCCGTATCCTCAGCTTTTTCATATAGAAGCCGCAGTGAGGAACCGACGGCGGGATGGCACCCCGGTCGTCGAGGGCCGAGTTTTCTGCAAACATTTTCCTAAAAGGTTGGCCTTTTCGGTAGCAGTGTTTGCTAGTGAACCGTCAGGTCTGGTAAGAGGCGGCAGACTGGATTTGCAGAAATTGCGACCTATGGAGCCCGCTAGCGACCAGAACGCCCTGCTGCCATGCGTGCAGGCAGCTAGCTTTTTACTGATCTGTAGGTCGTGCTCAAATTTTGACCTATTGATGATTCTCTTACTGTCCTTTGCCAATTTGTTATATGCTGATCTGTTTTCTGACGTTCGAGATGTGTTGTAGGCTCGGTAAGTCGCGTTTTTTCGTCGAACTGCTTCGGAGCATTGTCGACTGAACCACGGCTTTGAACCTACGCCAGTTTCTTTAATGGTTGATTGAATGAAGCCATCCATCGCAGATGTGATGACTTCAATATTATTATTATTATTATATATTAAAATATTACTAGAGGAACATGATAATGCAATAAGATTAATAAGAATTCTTAAATTATTAGAAAACATGCCGTGACCGTTGTTAATATTATCTTGTTAAACGTATAAAAATATATTCCAATGAGCTTCATAAGCTTCAATAAGTTATTCCGGAATTGAATTAAAGTTAGCATTCCTTAAAATCGTTTGGAACCGCGACATCGCTCAGGTGTGTGGGTGAATTAAAAAAGATGTATGATATTCTTCAGCAGGTATGTAGGTAATTATATGTGGTACATAGGTGCTTGCTCTTTAAAAGGCCTTCTTCAGGAAAACTATGCTGACTATCAACACATGAGAATTACACCTATCGATCTAGAGTCTGGAAGCTTTTACTTAGTGTTCTAACAAATACAGCTCTCAGCTCTGACAAGTTGTTGCCGATTCGAAATGGACAAGAACACTCGGTCTGAGCAACTAGCAAGTATCATTTGCCTGCTAGTTAAACTTGGGTCATTAGGAAGACATCAGAAGGGTATGAGGTGAACTTTACTGAACTGTTAAGAGACCGCTATAGTTTGCAAGCAGGGACATACTACTTACTTATGTTGGTACGCGTGGGCACTTAGATCAGATATTTTAACGAGATGCCATCCTCTGTATATGCGACATGAGACAAGACATCACGAGGAAGTAGTGTTTGATAGTTTAATAATGATCAACCACCACGACCGCGCGGCGGGTGTCCAGAGGGACACTTAATTAACACTGATCAACATCTGGAAAAACAAGAAAGATAAAGCCTTGCCATTTTGTATGTACTTCTACAAGCTAGGACTCAATGTGTGCTGAGTTAATATGTGTTTTTTAAGTATTTTACTGCCCAAGAGTTCCATTTTCCCTGAACCAGTGAAGTGATTGCATCTCCATGCTTGGTATGTTCTAATACTGAAGAAAATTAAATTATAGATAACTGTTGTAAATAGATCGTAGATATATTCTGGAGATGAAAAATCCTATAGTTAATCTTTTGCCTCTAACTTGTCTTCAAAAAATAAAAATAATTTGAATGTGTGTGCCCTTGTTATACAGTTTTATAACAGTGAATGTTATACAGTGTCAGTCATAACTATATAGGCCACCCCAAGTGGTTCGACAGATGACTTAGCGGGGGTGCCCGGGTTCACGGGGAATGATTTGTCCAGGTTTCGGCGGCGGAGGAGACTCCTTGACCTCTGCAGCCAAATTCTCTCGATGCGTTACCTTACACCACAGTGGGAGGGATGAATTAATACGTCCGTCACTCCTGGACACACTGACCCCTAGATTCTTACCCACCCCACTTACTTTTTTCTTTCCCAGAACTCACTTTCTTTAAAAAGATACTCCACACAGCATCCCCAAAGATGACATAGGCCCTGATAGAAATTGTTTTTCTCTGGGCATTCTGTGTGGCGTTAATGAAATAAAGGTAAGGGACACCAATATTTTCTATTCTCCTCTATTTTAATATTATATTTAACCATGCCAACTACAGCTTGCATTCCCCAATTTAACGCTTACACAGTCTTCCTAACAAACTCTTAAATGATGTGGATGTATTTGACAATAATCTAAACTTGTCAAATTAAAAAAATATGATTGAATTATTTGTACCTAGTCTATAAATATTATTGTTAACTCCAACTTTTTAGATTATTTGTTTATTTGCTATTAATATTAATATTGACTTTGTGGATTTTGTGGATATTATATTATTGATTTTCGGTTCTTTTATATTCCTGCGTATTTTTAGCTTTGGTACAGTTTATTCTAATTTGAAGCATGATTAACTTTTGTGAATGTTTTTATTTTTTATTTTATGTACTTGTATGTAAAAGCAGTCGGGGCGTTTAAATAATAAACAAAATAAATTAAATTAAATTACATCGCACTTCCTCAACTACCTACCGTAATTCCAAACTGGGAGAGTGGATGTAGAAGTTTTACGTCTCCACTATGCACAGATAGATAACGTATATTGCTCATTGACCAAAGGTAAGCTGCGTGTAGTTTTTCAAGTTTGGGTATAAGTTATGCGTTGAATATTTTGAAATTACTATTTTATTATCGTCTTTCACTGAATATTTGAGCTTATAAGTTATTTTCTAATTTCTTTGAAAAAATATCTTTTTGATTAGAATTTCGTCGCATTTTAAAATTTGTTTATAATTTCTTATAGTTTACCTTTCTTAGGGTAGGCACAGCTTATCAGCCTTAATGAACTGCACGCCACTGACGGATAATATATTACGTGAACGTGATTCTAGAAATGTGTTAGTGTTTTATAATTTTGGAACTAACTATGAATTATAAAGTTATCTAGGGCTTAAAACTCATTTCAGAGTGGAAGATACTCTCAGTATGGCCCTGGTGAAAGTCTACCATTCTGAATCGAAATGTTGCTTGAAATAGCTTTAGCCGTATTTGATGACCAGATATGAATAGCCACTTTAGCTACTTTCCCACCTTCTTTCTACTCATCTCCTTCCCTTCCCCATTACCTACATCCTCACAACATACCCTAAATGGGTATGCCATAGTCTCACTGGCTCCAAAGGGTTGGGGGCACTTGGACTCTTGCACGGTATTCACATAAAAAAATATGTATGTATATGTAAAAAAATTGTATTGTATATTCTTACAAGTATTTCAACTTTATATTCTTTCCAAATTGTAATTTGTAAATGGAATCCTTAGCACAGGAAATAACAGTGAGGATATCATTATTTTTGTTTTTTTGCTATATTTAATGCTTTTTATACTTAACATTTTTATACACTGTGCTTTTTAAACTTTATCTTTTATATACTTTATACTGTTTAAACATTACACTTTTTTATAGGAACTGCATACATTTTTATGCTTTTCAATTATTTCTTTCTATTGTTAAACTTATATTATTTATTGTTTTTATATTTACACGTTTCATACTCATGTTAATGGCGCATGTTGTACCGTATATATATATATATACAAACAAGACAAACGTTTGTCTCAGTTTGAGATGTAGCCATTTTGCAGGGTATTCTTTAAAATATATACTATCACATGTAGCAGGTACAATAAACATATCCATCACAATTGAAATCAATTCAACAAAGTTTCAACAAATTCACCAGAGTTGATCAATTTCCATCATGCTTCCTAAAAAATCCGTTACCTATTTACTTTATAAAATGTTTTAACGTCCAACAAGAGAAGGAAAACTTGAGATTTCCCAGTAAACAACAAAGTGCTCGTAGTAATACTTCAGCCACCATGGAAGCAATCCATCTCCTCAATGGCCTCTCTGTCACCTAATAACAGGTTGCGGGCCATGCAGATTGCAGAAACCTACCTACTTTACCTGATGCGCGATAGCGAAGAGTCAGGTAGCTGGTGGCTGGTGGCTGGTGACTGGTAGATCCATTATGTTTTAATTGTGGTTTCATTAGTGGTGAAAACGCTTTTGTAACTTTAAATTGCAACAAGCGAAAGCTATCTTTTAAACGTCCCGCGTACTCTTCACTCTCGAAATGATCCATATTCAATTATTCCATACCTATAAAAAAAAAAATTAAAAATTCCGAGTCGAAGTTTAGGATAATACTAGGATCCCCACTTTATCTATTTCAAAATTTATTTATCGATTCAAAATTTTGCTTTTCTATTTCTATCGGATAAAGTCTTTTCTCTATGTCATAGATTCTATGAAATAGATCCTAGAATAGATGAGGTAGCAACCCAGGGTGGACTCTACTAAAACTCTGTTCAGGCTTTGACTTGAATGTTCTCTCAAATGTATATTTTTGTCATTGCTTCAATCATGTTTTATGTATGTTCGTATTTATGTATATGTATTCGTTGTTAATAGGCCGACTGTCATCTCTGATGAATAGACACGATGTAGGTATGCAGGGTTTGTTCTACAGATATTTCAATGGAGCCAGCGTGCGTGAAACCCTACCGACACGAGCGGAACATCTATTCACACTCGATGTTGACTTTAAGAGAACGAGTCGTTTCGCCGACTCGTTTTAGTGTAAATCGGCTCGTATGTGGAACGAGCAACCGGCATCTGTATTTCCTCCAACATTTAATACGGGCCTCTTCAAAGCCCGCATTAACATATCCCTTCCTACAGCTCCCTTCTTAACCCGCCTCACAACGTTGCTCAACTGGGTAGCGATATAGTTACCCTGTACGTGCTCTGTACATACAGGTGCGCTCTTGTAAGGTGTAACATAAAAAAAAAAAAAAATGTCTTAATATTTCTATTTTTGCAACTGTTAATACGTGGTGGAATTCCATTATAATGATTAAATAAAAGACATTTTTTTAAAGTCTGTTCCAAATTCAAGGAAGAAATTATAGACTAAAACGATAAAATTGTTTTGGATTTGATTGACACAAAGAAGAGATGTTACGATTTAGGATTAGTGGAAAAACACGGAAAAGGAAAATATTTTAATTGTTATAATGTACCCATTTCATTAAATGTCATTTTGAACTACTTAATATGTTATATATATACTTATGAGAAATGTTCTTAATTTATTTGCGAATACTTTGTACTGTTTATTTAGCACTTTTTATAGAGTTTCTGAACAATTTTTGAGTTTTTTTGTTATACTTTGCTATTTAGTGTTAGTAATAAGGGGACAAAACAAAAATAAAAGAAAACGTTTGAAGAATAATAAATTAAATGATGTTGTATTGGTAAAACGACTGACATATTTATAATTATTTTTTTATTTGTAAGTAACAAACAACTTTTAATACAAATATATATATAGAAAGGAAGTTTAACAAAAGGTAAGCCAAAAAGTTTCTTATGCTAACAGTGGTTAAATACAGATGTTTTATTTATGAAGCTTACAAAATAAAGAAAAGGCATAATAAAAGGAAGGGAGAGGAAGATAGGATCGGGAAGAAGATAAAATAGCTATAATTATATTTATTTTTATAAACAATAATTATTAATCTAAAACATTCAAATTGAAAAAACCTTCCTTTTTTCCTTCGTCCTGCCGGCGACATTTATCTTTGCTCGGAAGGTTTTTTTCAATTTGGATGAGTGTTTAGATTAATAATTATTGTTTATAAAAATAATAATTGTTACCCTTTGCGCTATGCACAAAAATCTTGTCTTAAGTTTTTAAGAACTTTAGTTTATCAATTAATAATTATATTTAATGGTTTTGTCATGTTAATGAAAGTGTATTTAATTGAAATGCAAAACACTGAAACTATTTTATTTATTCTGTTTTTGATAAGCTTTTATTGATAAAAACAAATATTTCGTATAAGCTGACAAGGGTTTGTACTAATAATGCTCGCGGTGTAACACAGATGCAGCTCTGAGAGATGCCGATAGAGATTTGAAGAATGGCGACCGGGCTTCCGTTTCACTTCACAACGAGCCGCCGCTGTCGACATTAGCATTTTTATTGTTTTTAAATTGGAAGTCGTGGAGGAAAATAAATATTTTCAATCTGCATTGTTTTCACACGGAAAAATCGATAAGAATGTTCCGGTCAATGTATCCATGAACTCTTTTCAATTTACGTTATCTCCAGTACTAGCACGTTTCTTTTGAAAAGCATAAAAATTTGACTGTTTTTTTTATTTTTTATTTTTTACATTATTATTTTTGGGAAAATTGAGAGCAAATCAACAATTTCCATATATGCAACAATAAAAGCAATAAATCATGCATATTTTAAATTTTCCACTATTCAGTTAGCTTAACTATGTCAGTCGGGGGAGGGGAGAGTAGAGGGGAACATAGTAGCGGGATTAGGTACAAAGGACAAGAGTAGATGGAAAGGTGGCTTAAGTTATGTAGTTGGAGAGCGGTCGTGTAATGTATTTTAGTTTAATATCACATATGATTTACAGCTGATCGTGATTTGTTCAAAAGCTGAAACGGGCAAGAAATTAGGGTTTAACGGGGACCGTTCAAATGTCAAACATATGAAATGGCGTTATTCGTTGATTTGATGGTCAAAAATTGTGATGGAGCTTACCTTAAACAGAATATGTTAGCACCTTAATGTCACGCAAGTGGTATATATTCTCAGTATTTCCCAGATAAATGAAACGTTGCGTTGCTTGAAATGACTTATCCATGTTTTATGACCAGCTTTGAGTACCCGGGTACTTTCTGACCATCGTCTTTACCATACATTTTCCCTTTCCATTCCCTTCAGCCTCATAACATACCAAATAGCGAATGCCCAAGTTCCACCGCCTCCACCAACAGTTAGGACTCTTGTGTGGCATTCACTCGCATTTCTCTAAAATCAACTTACCTCTATTCCCCCGTGATTGTTCATGTCTAGGCCATATCGTCTTGTGATTGACCAAATAATAATATGACAAATAACGGGTCACAAAGGAACGGGTTTCAATGATCAACCCCTAGCTTGTCGCAATGTCAACAAAGTGGTAATTTGTCGCAATGTATCTGAGAAATACATTAACTTTGAGGCTCGTGTAGCATTTTTTCAAAAAAAAAAAATTATAATTTGCCACAAAAGAGCACTAATAGATAATATATTTATATTCCATTAATTGATTTGTACATGATATCAATGTCCCGCCTTTGCTTAAAAACTGTTGTGTTTACTATCAACTTTACCTTGCGTTTTGAATCATCTGTAAATTTTTTATGTCGGTCTTTCACGAGTGTCCCCTAGAAGCTATACATAGTAAGGTATTTTACGGTCGATTCTGGTAGAGACAAATAAATAGGTTTCATAGTTTTTTTACAACAAATATATTGCGACAATCGAAGGATCAAAAAAACGAGTTGCATAATACCAGTAGGTATCACTGAATAGAACTTCAAATACGACTTTCAAGTAAATTCGCTACGTTTTCTTTCACTGGCCCACTCCTCGGGGTAGCTTCGTAGTAATAGCCTTACGTCTCTAATTAAGTGAATTCTTGGTCCAGTCCCCGGAGGCTGCGCGGGTAGAGAACTAGAGAGGCTACTGTAGTGGCTACTTGTTAGTATTAGTGACTAGGTACTAGTTGCTAGGTTAGACTCGCGGATGGCTCCAGCGTCCCGGAGGAAGTAGGCGGGATGCAATCAGGACACATTCATCAGGAGAATAGGGCTCGAGAGTGGTACAATGCAGTTTTTGCAACTTTATTGAAACGATTAAGGAATGTTTTACTGAGTCATTTTTGATAAAAATGCTTCACTATAATTTTTAAAACATAGAGAATGTATCGGCACGTACCAGACATACTTTAACCAGCAATTCCTGAGCAGTTTTGTTGTCCGATGACATGTCGCCACTGATCACACTGCCACACGTCGCAATGGATCATGTGATACCCGCTTCATCTCGTAGGTATGGCACTGCTGGAATGAGACGGAGCGCGTATCACGTGATGCTCTATGTTGTACCCAATCGTGAAGTGTTTTGTTTTTGTTTTTAATAGAAAAAAAAACACAATCGGACAGCAAAATTACATCCACATTTTTTTATACAAATATACTTAGGAATCGCTGTTTAAAGTCTGTAGGGAGCGTGCTGATACACCCTGTACATACAAACATATTAATATTTAAGCAAAATTAATTACAGGGAAATATTTATTAAGGTACAAAAACATCTATTATACGATCTACAATCTGCGCAGGCGGGTAAAATTGAAAATCATAAAATAAAACTAAAGATAAATTAGAGAGGTATTAATAAATTAACGAAAAAAATATAAGAATCGCATATTAATAGTTCTTATATACTGTTAGCAGTGGAGTGCATTCTCTTTAGATTGTGTGTTGTTTTTTAAAGTTCGGATATGAATTGCGCATTGAATGTATACTATGTTCAGCCATTGATTGTCATGGTCAACTGAATAAACGAGCGTACATGTTATTCATCAAATACATGGAAAAAAAAAGTTTTGATCAGAAATTCGAAATATTTTTATAACCTTTCATTTAATATTTTCGTTTTTCTTATGGTAGACACAGCTTTACAGCCTTCGTGGTCTGCACGCCACTGGCTGTTAGTATCATGTTAAGAGTTGTTAATTATATAAGCATAATGTAATATGTATTAAGTTGTGGTAATACATAAATCAATAATGAAAAAAAAAACTATAATAACATATGAGGCGACTACAAGAAGATCTAATGGATGATCGAACTACCCTTTCTACAGGAAGGTATATCCGAGATTTATAGTAATAACGCTTCTAAATGCACAGATAACTTTACAGATTTTTAGTAATTTTACTGCACGGTTCGCCCAACTTTAAACAATGTTTTTACTAAATGTACAGATAACTTTATAGAATTTTAGTAATTTTACTACACGGTTTGCCCAAGTTTAAACAATCTTTTTATTAAATGCACAGATAACTTTATAGATTTTTAGTAATTTTACTACACGGTTCGCCCAAGTTTAAACAATGTTTTTACTAAATCCACAGATAGCTTTATAGAATTTTACTAATTTTACTACACGGTTCGCCCAAGTTTAAACAATCTTTTTAGTAACTTTATAGATTTTTAGTAATTTTACTACACGGTTCGCCCAAGTTTAAACAATCTTTTTAGTAACTTTAAAGATTTTTAGTAATTTTACTACACGGTTCGCCCAAGTTTAAACAATATTTTTACGAAGTTCTTATAAGATATTTAACTACTAGATATTTAAGTATTTTATCTTATAAGATATTTAACTACTATATATCTAAGTATTTTAATTACTAGATTTTTAAGTATTTTATCTTATAAGATATTTAACTCAATTATGTATTTACAATTGAAAAATATTTATTGGAAACCATGCAATGCGTTTTCCGGCAATCAAATTAATGTTTAAAAGCTCAATTCTCACTATGAAAATACCATTACTGGCTGAATAAAGTTGAATTTATGTAGGAAAAAAAAAAAAACAAAAAAACAGACATTTAAATTACATGGCAACAGAGCTCACTTTTCAACCGCTTTTGTTTACAGATTTCTGAATCATAGTTAAGATGTCGCCATAATTTTTTCCCAAATTAAAAAAATGTTTAACTAAACTTAAAAGGTTGACGTCTATTTAACTTTACCAAGATCGCAGAAGAGCGTGCATGTTTGCAGATCACAACAGACATTCAAAATACGTGACAAGCCAGTATTTAAATACCTCCAAGCTGATCGCATTCATAAAGTGCCTCCTACCAGCCACCGAATGAGGGGATAGATTTCTGGATTGATTCACCATACAGACACGTAGTGAAAAGTGGACTGGATGTGTGGTTATGAACTCCTTACGATTTCGAAATGACGCGTTACATTAAATTATTTTAATTTTCATTCTCACGGTATATTAAGATTCAATAATTTATTTTAATAACTTATTGAAGCTTCTTGTAATTTTTTTTATTTAATTCCTGAGAAAATACAATTACTTTTTCACTTACTTAACTAAAATGATTACGGAAAAAAATGCACCATAAATTTTATACACTCTTATTATTTTGTTAATTAAATTTAAGAATGAACAATTTTTTTTAATTGTAACTAGGCTTTTTCCTTTATTAATTTCATTTGGAAGGCAATTATACATATTGCTCCCTTCGTAGCAAATAAATTGCTTTCCGTATTGTGTATGAATGGTGTGTAAATGTATGTTATCATATATTAATTGTTTTTGTGTTTAATTCGTAGAACTCCATTTAATTTATTTTTTAAATTTAATGTAAATCAAATTTAATAATGTCATTATTAAGTTCTGCAAGTATTTTTAGTTGTTATTATTGTGACAGCTGTTTCGGCGTTGAAAGCCATTTTCAAACTGTGGTTAATCCTCATTGCGACGACTTATTTATATTGTTTATATTATTATTTAATTTTCTCCCACTCCTTTAAAATTTGGATGGGTAATGATTTATTATCGGTAAAAACCGATTTAGTTAGAAAGCAATTAAA